>PVKV010028896.1:0-24363 GCA_004027835.1 Alouatta palliata | reverse complement strand
AAAAAAAAAAAAAAAAAAAAAAGATAGGACTCCTGCCTAGAAAGAAGATGTAGTGCTTACACATCCTTTCTTGGAAAGACCCTGTGAAATGGTGCATCAAGCTGAAGAAATGTGGTCTGTTGGAAACAGCACCCACCGCAGAGATTTGTATCTAGTTCTGTCTCCTAACCAGCCCTTTAAGTCATATTGCTGTTTTGGGTCTTGGTTTCTTCCTGTGGAATACGGAAGTTGAAACAAAGATCCTTTTTTTATTATTTATTTATTTAGAGACAGTCTCGCTCTGTCCCCCAGGCTGGAGTGCTGTTGTGCAATCTTGGCTCACTGCATGCAACCTCTGCCTCCCAGGTTCAAGCTATTCTCCTGCCTCAGCCTCCGAAGTACCTGGGATTACAGTGCAATGGCCTGATCTCGGCTCGTTGCAACCTGTGCCCCTCGGGTTCAAGCGATTCTTTTGCCTCAGGCTCCTGAGTAGCTAAGATTACAGGCACCCACCACCATGCCTGGCTAATTTTTGTATTTTTAGTAGAGACAGGGTTTCACCATGTTGGCCAGTCTGGGCTTGAACTCCTGACCTCAGGTGATCCATCCGCCTTGCCTATGCAAAGTGCTGCGATTCCGGGCGTCAGCCACTGTGCTTGGCCGGTCCTTTTTTATTCTATGATTTGCTGAGGCATTCAAACAAGTCTAAAGGTGCTCATTTAACTATTTGACGATAATCATCGCACACTTACGGCAGGGGCCAGAGATATACCGGCAAAAATATATGTATTATATGTTTCCCTTCTGGAGCATATAATGGTGAGAATCACTAAGAACTGATAAGAGTTCAGTAAGTGGAGAGGAAGAGGCAGAGAAACAGCATGAGCAGAAGGATGGGTAGAAAGTGCTAGATGTATTTTAGGGTAGAGTGTCTAAATTCACCTAGCTGGGGCTTGTGTAGAGGAAGACAGAGGTAAGTGAAAATCTGCCATGTGCCCAACAGTTCACCCGTGCTATCTTATTATCTTTTTATTTTTTAATTAATTTTTGTTTTTGAGATGGAGCCTCACTCTGTCGCCCAGACTGGAGTGCGGTGGCGCAATCTCAGCTTACTGCCACCTCTGCCTCCCAGGTTCAAGCCTTTCTCCTGTCTCAGCCTCCCAAGTAGCTGTGACTACAGGTGGGTGCCACCACGGCGAGCTAATTTTTTATATTTTTGGTAGAGATGGGGTTTCACCGTGTTAGCCAGGATAGTCTCTATCTCTTGACCTCGTGATCCACCCACATTGTCCTCCCAGTATTTTTTATATTTTGAGGCAGGATCTTGTTCTGTCACCCAGGCTGGAGTGCAGGGACACAATCATAGCTCACTGCAACATGGAACTCCTGGGCTCAAGCAGTCTTCCTGCCTTAGCCTCTGTACCCTGTCTCTGAGCCACTGTACCTGGTTCTGTGTTATTTTAATTGATAGAGCTACTTCCTAAGAGATAGTGAGATATTATCCCCATTTTGCATACCTATTTTTTTCTTTTATTAAGAAGCTGCAGTCATTCATAGATATCCCCATTTTTCAGATGAAACTGAATCTCAGCTGGGTATGGTGGTTCACATCTGTAATCCCAGCACTTTGGGAGGCTGACGTGGAAGGATCATTTGAGCTCAGGAGTTTGAGACCAGCCTGGGCAACATAACAAAACCCCATCTCTACAAAAAGTACAAAAATTAGCCAGGCATGGTAGTGTACACTTGTGGTCCCAGCTACTCGGAAGGCTGAGGTGGGAAGATTGCTTCAGCCCCTGGGGGCAGAGTTTGCAGTGAGCCAAGATTGCACCAGTGAACTCCAGCCTGGGTGACAGAGTGACAGCCTGTCACAAAAAAAAAAAAAAAAAAAAAAAATTGAATCTCAGATTAAGTAATTTACCTAAGGTTTCCCAGCAAATTAAGTGGCGGAACAAGAATGTGAAGCCAAACAAACAAAACACAAAAGGAATTTAAAGCTAGATTTTTAAGCCTCCATGTTTCTTTTTTGTTTTGTTTTGTTATACTGTCATGAGTATTGCATATGATCCAAATATTACCACTTGTTTTGTATGTGTGCATGTGTTGGTAATAACTCTCTTTTTTTCTCTGTAGGAAATGGACAGGCTACTAGCATGGTCCAGCTGCCAGGCGGGAGATTCCTGATGGGAACAAATTCTCCAGACAGCAGAGATGGTGAAGGGCCTGTGCGGGAGGTGACAGTGAAACCCTTTGCCATTGACATATTTCCTGTCACCAACAAAGAGTTCAGGTACATCAGGTGTTCTTCCAGGAGGAACAAAAGGCCTCTCTAATCTCATTTTTTTTTTTTTTTTTTTTTTTTTTGAGTTGGAGTCTTGCTCTGTCGCCCAGGCTAGAGTGCAGTGGCGAAATCTTGGCTCACTGCAACCTCCGCCTCCTGGGTTTAAGCAATTATCCTGCCTCAGCCTCCTGAGTAGCTGGGATTACAGGCGCCTGCCACCACACCCGGCTAATTTTTGTATTTTTAGTAGAGACGAGGTTTCACCATATTGGCTACGCTGGTCTCTTGGCCAGGCTGGTCCTGACCTTGTGATCCGCACGCCTTGGCCTTCCAAAGTGCTGGAATTACAGGTGTGAGCCAGTGTGCCTGGCCCTCATTCTTAGTATCTGAAGGGAAACTAACTTGTTCACTGTCATGGATCATCTTTGCTGTGTACTATGGGATAAGTGTTATCTACATTATTCAGATGAAGAATCTGAAATCCAGAGAGGTTTGACTGATTCTCAGTGGATGAGCTTGGCCTGGAATTGAAATCCTTGGGCTCTTGAGCCGGTGCATTTTCCATTACACTGGGCATAGCACTGAGAAATATAAGCAAATGCCAGTCACTCAACAGAACCCTCTTCTACACGGGGAAAGGGATCGGGAGAAGGGATGTCATAGTACAGAGTCCCTTTAATTCCCCTTATGAGACCAGGTGTGGTGGCTCACACCTACAGTGTGAGCACTTTGGGAGGCTGAAGTGGGAGGATTGCTTGAGCTCAGGAGTCTGAGACCAGCCTGGCGACATAGGGAGACCCTCTCTCTGCTAAAATAAATAAATATATAAATAAAGTATATAAATACACTTTTTTTTAAATAGAGATGGGGTTTCACTATGTTGGCCAGACTGTTCTCAAACTTCTGACCTCAGGTGATCCACCCATCAGTCTCCCAAAGTGCCGGGATTATAGGTATGAGCCACTGCACCTGGCTTAAATACACATATTTTTATATATGTATGAATATATATATAACATTCCATCTTACCCTGACAATCTGCCTGCTGAAACTTACTAAACCATACCAAACTATATGAACATTCTTTTTATTACTAATTTCTTTATTTATTTCTGAGATGGAGTCTCGCTGTGTCACCCAGGCCAGAGTGCAGTGGTGTGATTGATCTCTGCTCACTGCAACCTCTGCCTCCCTGATTCAAGTGATTCTCCGGCATGAGCCTCCCGTGTAGCTGGGATTACAGGCATGTGCCACCATGCCCGGCTAATTTTGTATTTTTGGTAGAGACAGGATTTCTCCATGTTGGTCAGGCTGGTCTTGAACTCCTGACCTCAGGTGATCCGCCTGCCTCAGCCTCCCAAAGTGCTGGGATTACAGGCATGAGCCACTGCACCCAGCCTCATTTTATTATTATTATTATTATTATTTTTGAGACAGGTTCTCGCTGTGTCACCCAGGCTGAAGTTCAATGGTACAATCTCAGCTCACTGCAGCGTCTGCCTCCTGGGCTCAAATCATCCTCCCATCTCAGCCTCCTGAGTAGCTGGGAGTACAGGTGCGCACTACCACGCCCAGCTTATTTTGTTTTGTAGTTTTGGTAGAGACAGGGTTTTGCCCTGTTGCCCAGTCTGGTCTCGAACTCCTGGACTCAAGTGATCCTTCTGCCTTTGCCTCCCAAAGTGTTGCGATTATTGGTGTGAGCCACCACGCCTGGCCTTGAAAATCCATTTTATTTTATTTTATTTTATTTTTTCTTTTTTTTCTTTTTTTTTTTTTTAAGACAAAAGACGGAGTTTCACCATGTTGGTCGGGCTGGTCTTGAACTCCCGACCTCAGGTGATCGCCCGCCTTGGCCTCCAAAGTGCTTGCATTACAGGCGTGAGCAACCGCGCCCAGCCGAAAATCCATTTTAAAAGCCCAAATTTTCACTTATTTTTGGTTCAGTGTTTTTCATCTGTTAAATGGAGTTAATAACAGTAACACCTGTTAACATCTACCTCTGATGATCGTTGTGAGATTAGATATGTGATGAAGGGCTGGGTGCAGCGACTCACACCTGTAATCCCAACAATTTGGGAGGCTGAGGTGGGAGGATCGCTTGAGCCCAGGAGTTTGAGACTATCCTGGGCAATACAGATCCCATCTCTACTAAAAATAAAAATAAATTAGCTCTTCCTGGTAGCATGCACTTGTAGTTCCAGCTAGTAGAGAGGCTGAGCCTGCAGTGGGAAAGGTTGAGGCTTTAGTGAGCCTTACCTGCGCCACTGCACTGCAGCCTGGGCAACAGAGAGACATCCTTTTTCCAAAAAAAGAAAAAAAAAAGATATGTGCTAGAGACCTTTCAGGAAAGAGACCCATTCCCTACCCTTAAGTCTCCTGCTCAGTGGCTTTATTCGTGATCTCCAAAAACAGGAGATAACTCACATGACCTTCAGCTGCTAAGTGTATAAATAAAATACAGCATGTCCATACAATAAGATACTACTCATCAATAAAAAGGGGCAGACTACTAATGGCAACAACATGGATGAATCTCAGAAGCATTTTGCTAAGTGAAGGAAGCCCCAGCCCCGACCTGGAAGGCTACATACTATATGATTCAAGTTATATGGTGTTCTGGGAAAGGCAAAGCTATAAGGACAAAAAAACCTGGCCAGTGGTTGCTGAGTTGCAGGGAAAATTTTTTAGAGGTGACTGATGGAACTGTTCTGTATCTTTTTAAATTTTTTAAAAAAATTTTAGTATTATTTTTTAATATATATTTTATTGCATTTTAGGTTTGGGGGTACATGTGAAGAACATGCAAGATTGTTGCATAGGTACACACATGGCAGTGTGGTTTGCTGCCTTCCTCCCCATCACCTATATCTGGCATTTCTCCCCATGTTATCCCTCCTCAACTCCCCGCCCCCTGCTGTCCCTCCCCTGTTTACCCCCCACAGACCCCAGTGTGATGCTCCCCTCCCTGTGTCCATGTGTTCTCATTGTTCAACACCCGCCTATGAGTGAGAACATGTGGTGTTTGATTTTCTGTTCTTGTGTCAGTTTGCTGAGAATGATGGTTTCCAGGTTCATCCATGTCCCTACAAAGGACACGAACTCATTGTTTTTGATGGCTGCATAGTATTCCATGGTGTATGTGCCACATTTTCCCTGTCCAGTCTATCATTGATGGACATTTGGGTTGGTTCCAAGTCTTTGCTGTTATAAACAGTGCTGCAATGAACATTTGTGTGCATGTGTCTTTATAATAGAACGATTTATAGTCCTTTGGACATATACCCAGTAATGGGATTGCTGGGTCAAATGGAATTTCTATTTCTGGGTCCTTGAGGAATCGCCACACTGTCTTCCACAATGGTTGAACTAATTTACACTCCCACCAACAGTGTAAAAGTGTTCCTATTTCTCCACATCATCTCCAGCATCTGTTGTCTCCAGATTTTTTAATGATCGCCATTCTAACTGACGTGAGATGGTATCTCAATGTAGTTTTGATTTGCATTTCTCTAATGACCAGTGATGATGAGCATTTTTTCATATGTTTGTTTGTTTTTTGAGATGGAGTCTTGCTCTGTCACCTAGGCTGGAGTGCAGTGGCGTGAACTTGACTCACTGTAGCCTCCGCCTCCTGGGTTCCAGCAATTCTCCCGCTTCAGCCTCCTGAGTAGCTGAGATCACAGACGCATGCCACTAGGCCCAGCTAATTTTTGTGTTTTTAGTAGAGATGGGGTTTCACCATGTTTGCCAGGCTGGTCTTGAACTTCTGACCTTAGGTGATCCGCCCACCTCGGCCTCCCAAAGTGCTGGGATTACAAGTGTGAGCCACTGCGCCTGCCCATTTTTCATATGTTTGTTGGCCTCATATGTCTTCTTTCGTAAAGTGTCTGTTCATATCCTTTGCCCACTTTTGAATGGGCTTTTTTTTTTCTTGTAAATCTGTTTTAGTTCTTTGTAGATTCTGGATATTCGCCCTTTGTCAGATGGGTAGACTACAAAAGTTTTTTCCCATTCTGTTGGTTGCTGATTCACTCTAATGACTGTTTCTTTTGCTATGCAGAAGCTGTGGAGTTTGATTAGGTCCCATTTGTCTATTTTGGCTTTTGTTGCCAATGCTTTTGGTGTTTTAGTCATGAAGTCCTTGCCTACGCCTATGTCCTGAATGGTTTTGCCTAGATTTTCTTCTAGAGTTTTTATGGTGTTAGGTCTTAAGTCTTTAATCCATCTGTAGTCAATTTTAGTGTAAGGTGTCAGGAAAGGGTCCAGTTTCTGCTTTCTGCACACTGCGAGCCAGTTTTCCCAACACCGTTTATTGAACAAGGAATCCTTTCTCCCTTGCTTGTTTTTGTCAGGTTTGTCAAAGATCAGATGGTTGTAGATGTGTGGCATTGCCTTTGAGGCCTTTGTTCTGTTCCATTGGTCTATATCTCTGTTTTAGTACCAGTACCATGCTGTTTTGATTACTGTAGCCTTATAGTATGATTTGAAGTCAGGTAGGGTGATGCCTCCAGCTTTGTTATTTTTGCTTAGAATTGACTTGGTTATGCAGGCTCTCTTTTGATTCCATGTGAAGTTTAAAGTGTTTTTTTCCAGTTCTGTGAAGAAGGTCATTGGTAGCTTGTTGGGGATAGCATTGAATCTGTAAATTATTTTGGGCAGTATGGCCATTTTCATGATATTGATTCTTCCTAACCATGAGCATGGAATGTTTCTCCATCTGTTTGTGTCCTCTTATTTTGTTGAGCAGTGGTTTGTAGTTCTCCTTGAAGAGGTTCTTTACATTCTTTGTTAGTTGTATTCCTAGGTATTTTATTCTCTTTGTAGCAATTGTGAATGGCAGTTGGTTCTTGATTTGGCTCTCTTTAAGTCTGTTATTGGTGTATAGGAATGCTTGTGATTTTTGCACATTGATTTTGTATCCTGAGACTTTGCTGAATTTGCTTATCAGTTTCAGGAGATTTTGGGCTGAGACGATGGGGTCTTCTAAATATACAACTTTTTAAAATTTTTTCTTTTTTTTTTTTTTTAATATTAAAGCCCTATGGAAAAGTTGCCAGACTGTTAAGAAACCTACCCAGTGGTCATCAGCCTTAACTAAATATACAATCATGTTGTCTGCAAATAGAGACAGTTTGACTTCCTCCTTTCCTAATTGAATACCCTTTATTTCTTATTCTTGCTTGACTGCTCTGGCTAGAATTTCCAATACTATATTGAATAGAAGTGGTGAGAGAGGGCATCCTTGTCTAGTGCCAGATTTCAAAGGGAATGCTTCCATTTTTTGCCCATTATGATATTGGCTATAGATTTGTCATAAATAATTTATTATTTTGAGATATGTTCCATCAATACCTAGTTTATTGAGAGTTTTTACCGTAAAGCGCTGTTGAATTTTATCAAAAGCCTTCTCTGCATCTATTATCATGTGGTTTTTGTCTTTGGTTCTGTTTATGTGGTGGATTACGTTTATAGACTTGCATATGTTGAACCAGCCTGGCATCCCCTGGATGAATCTTACTTGATCGTGATGGATAAGCTTTTTGATGTGCTGTTGCATTCGGTTTGCCAGTATTTTATTGAAGATTTTTTCATCTATGTTCATCATGGATATTGGCCTGAAGTTTTCTTTTCTTGCTGAATCTGTGTCGGGTTTTGGTATCAGGATGATGTTGGGTCTCATAAAGTGATTTGGGAAGTATTCCTTCTTTTTGGATTGTTTGGAATAGTTTCAGAAGGAGTGGTACCAGCTCCTCTTTGTATGTCTGGTAGCATTTGGCTGTGAATCCATCTGGACCTGGGCTTTTTTTGGTTGGTAGGCTCTTAATTGCTGCCTCAACTTCAGACCTTGTTATTGGTGTATTCAGGGTTTCTACTTCTTCCTGGTTTAGGCTTGGGAGGATGCAAGTGTCCAGGAATTTATCCATTTCTTCCAGGTTTACTGGTTTATGTTCATAGAGTTGTTTGTAGTAATCTCTGATGGTGGTTTGTATTTCTGTGGAATCTGTGGTACTATCCCCTTTATCGTTTTTTATTGCATCTATTTGATTATTCTCTCTCTCTTTTTTTTTTTTTATTAATCTCGCTAGTGGTCTGTCTATTTTGTTGATCTTTTCCAAAAATGAGCTCCTGGGTTTACTGATTTTTTTAAAGGTTTTTTGTGTCTCTGTCTCCTTCAGTCCTGCCCTGGTCTTAGTTATTTCTTGTCTTCTGCCAGGTTTTGAGTTTTTTTGATCTTGCTCCTCTAGCTCTTTCAATTTTGATGTTAGAGTGTCAATTTTAGATCTTTTCCTCGCTTCTCTTGTGGGCATTTATTGCTGTATATTTTCCTCTAGACACTGCTTTAAATGTGTCCCAGAGATTCTGGTTCGGAGTGTCCTCGTTCTCGTGGGTTTCGAAGAACATCGTTATTTCTGCCTTCATTTCATTGTTTATCCAGTCAACATTGAAGAGCCAGTTGTTCAATTTCCATGAAGTTGTGCAGTTCTGAGTTAGTTTCTGAATTCTGAGTTCTATCTTGATTGCACTGGTCTGAGAGACTGTTTGTTATGATTTCCATTCCTTGGCATTTGCTGAGGAGTGATTTACTTCCGATTATGTGGTCAATTTTAGAGTAGGTGTGATGTGGTGCTGAGAAGAATGTATATTCTGTGGATTTGGGGTGGAGAGTTCTGTAAATGTCTATTAGCTTTTCTTGGTCCAGGTCTGAGTTCAAGTCCTGGATATCCTTGTGAATTTTCTGTCTTGTTGATCTGTCTAATACTGACAATGGGGTGTTAAAGTCTCCCACTATTATTGTGTGAACTTGCTTTATGTATCTAGATGCTCCTGTATTGGGTGTGTATATATTTAGGATCGTTAGCTCTTCTTGTTGCATTGACCCTTTTACTATTATGTAATGGCCTTCTTTATCTCTTTTGATCTTTGTTGGTTTAAAGTCCATTTTATCAGAGACTAGGATTACAACCCCTGCTTTTTTTGCTCTCCATTTGCTTGGTAAATCTTCCTCCATCCCTTTATTTTGATCCTGTGTGTATCCTTGCATGTGAGATGGATTTCCTGGATACAGCACACCGATGGGTTTTGGCTATTTATCCAGTTTGCCAGTCTGTGTCTTTTGATTGGGGCATTTAGCCCATTTACATTTAGGGTTAATATTGTTATGTGTGAATTTGATCCTGCCATTTTGATGCTAGCTGGCTGTTTTGCCTGTTATTTGATGCAGTTTCTTCATTGTGTCGATGCTCTTTACCATTTGGTATGTTTTTGGAGTGACTGGTACTGGTTGTTCCTTTCTATGTTTAGTGCTTCTTTCAGGAGCTCTTGTAAAGCAGGCCTGGTGGTGATGAAATCTCTGAGTACTTGGTAGTTCATGAAGAATTTTATTTCTCCTACGCTTATGAAGCTTAGTTTGTCTGGATATGAAATTCTGGGTTGAAAGTTCTTTAAGGATGTTGAATATTTGTCCCCACTCTTTTCTGGCTTGTAGGGTTTCTGCTGAGAGATCTGCTGTGTCTAATGGGCTTCCCTTTGTGAGTAACCTGACCTTTCTCTATGGCTGCCCTTAGCTTTTTCTCCTTCGTTTCAACCCTGGTGAATCTGACGATTATGTGCCTTGGGGTTGCTCTTCTTGAGGAACATCTTTGTGGTGTTTCTGTATTTCCTGGACTTGAATATTGGCCTGCCTTGCTAGGTTGGGCAAGTTTTCCTGTATAATATCCTGGAGAGTATTTTCCAGCTTGGATTCATTTTCTCATCACATTCAGGTACACCTATCAAATGTAGATTAGGTCTTTTCACATAGTCCCGTATTTCTTAGAGGCTTTGTTTGTTTCTTTTCACTCTTTTTTCTCTAATCTTGCCTTCTCATTTTATTTCAGTGAGTTGATCTTTGACCTCTGATATCCTTTCTTCTGCTTGGTCAGTTTGGCTATTGAAACTTGTGTATGCTTCGCAAAGTTCTTGTGTTGTGTTTTTCAGCTCCATCAGTTCATTTATATTCCTCTCTAAGCTGTTTATTCTTGTTAGCATTTCGTCAAGCCTTTTTTCAAGGTTCTTAGTTTCTTTGCTTTGGGTTAGCACCTGTTCTTTTAGCTCAGATAATTTTGTTATTACTCACCTTCTGAAGCCTGTTTCTATCAATTCATCAATCTCATTCTCCATCCAGCCTTGATCCCTTGCTGGTGAGGAGTTGTGATCCCTTGGAGTAGGAGAGACGTTCTGGTTTTGGGTGTTTTCATCCTTTTTGCACTGGTTTCTTCCCATGTTTGTGGATTTATTTACCTGTGGTCTTTGTAGTTGGCTTTCAGATGGGGTCTCTGAGTGGACGTCCGTTTGTTGATGATGAAATTATTTCTTTCTGTTTCTTATTTTTCCTTCTAACAGTCTGGCCCCTCTGCTGTAGGACTGCTGAGGTCCACTCCAGGCCCTGCTTGCCTGGGGATCACCTGCAGCGGCTGCAGAACAGTAAGGGTTGCTGCCAGTTTCTTCTTCTGCTATCTTTGTCCCAGAAGGATACCCGCCAGATGTCTAAGCTCTCCTTTATAAAGTAACTCTTTGGACATACGGGGGGTCAGGGAGCTGCTTGAGAAGGCAGTCTGTCCTTTATAGGAGCTCAAGTGCTGAGCTGTGAGCTCTGTTCATTTAGAGCTGTTAGGCAGGTATGTTTAAGTCTGCTACAGCAGAACTCATAAAAACCTTTTTTTCCCCCCGCAGGTGCTCTGTCCTGGGGAGTTAGGACTTTATTTATAAATTTCTGTAGTGCTGCTGCCTTTTTTAAGGGCTGCCCTGCCCAGGGAGGAGGCAGCCTAGTCACAGTCTGCCTGCAGAGGCTTTGCTGAGCTGCTGTGGGCTCTGTCCAGCCGCTGTGTGAACTTCCCTGCCGTCCTGTTTATAGGCGTATAGTTAGAACTGCCTTGGCAATGGCGGCCCAGCTCTGTAATGGCGGGCTGCCTCGGCAGTGGAGGGCCACTTCAGCAGTGGTGGACTGCCTCGGTAATGGCAGACACCCCTCCCCCACAGAGCTGGACCGTCCCGGGTTCAGTCTTGCTTGCTGTGAAACTCAATCCAGAGCATTTCAGATTGCTGGTTTTTGTGGGGGTGGGACTGGCCGAGCCTGATCACCTGGCTCCCTGCCTCAGACCCCCTTTTTTTTTTAGTTCAGCGGGCCACTCTGTCTCCCAGGCAGTCGCGTTGCAGTCACCAGTTGAAATGGTGCCCAGATTTGTGTGATTTCTCGTACGGAGACCTGCTGCGCTGGCTGAAACAGCCATTGGAGACTCGTGGCGCTTTTTCACCTGGGAGTCTCCTGGCCTGGCTTCCTGTTTCAGTCCCCTTTTCTTCGGTTGAACGGGCGACTCTGTCTCCCAGGCATTCCAGTCACCAGTTGAAAAGGCGCCTGGATTTGTGTGAGATTTTATGTGGAGACCCGCTGTGCTCGCTGTGCAGGAGACTTGTGGCGCTTTTCCGCCCGGGAATCTCCTGGCCTGGCTCCCTGTTTCAGTGCCCTTTTTGTCAATTGACTGGCGACTCTGTCTCCCAGGCATTCCAGCTGCCTGTTGAAAAGGGGTCCGGATCTGTGATTTCCCGTGCAGAGACCCACTGCACTGGCTGAAACAGCCGTGCTGGAGATTTGTGGCGCTTTTCCGCCCAGGAATTTCCTGGCCTGGCTCCCTGTTTCAGTCCCCTTTTTATCAGTTGAATGGGCAGCTCTGTCTCCCAGGCGCTCTAGTCACCAGCTGAAACGGCACGTGTGAGTTTTTTGTGTGGAGACCCGCCGTGCCAGCCAGAACAGCCACACTGGCGACCCGTGGCACTCCTCTGCCCGGAAATCTCCTGGTCTGTGGGCAATAAAAATCTGTCTGGAAATACGGTGTCTACTCACCCTCCACGCTGTCACTGGGAGCTGCAATCCAGAGCTGCTCCTAATTGGCCATCTTGGATCCCTCCATCTCTGTTATGATAGTGACTGTATCCTTTGTCAGACTCACAGAGCTGCCAGGCACAGTGGCTCACGCCTGTAATCCCAACACTTTGGGAGGTGGGCAGATCACTTGAGCGCAGGATTTTTAGGTCAGCCTGGTCAACATAATGAACCCCCGTCTCTACAAAATTAGCTGGGCATGGTGGCATGCACCTGTAGTCACAGCTACTTGGGAGACTGAGGAGGGAAGATTGCTTGAGCCCAGGAAGTCAAGGCTGCAGTGTGCTGTGATTGCACCACTTCACTCCAGCCTGGGTGACAGAGTGAGACTCAGTCTCAAAATACAAATAATTAAAATAAATCGGGAGGCTGAGGCATGAAAATTGCTTGAACCCAGGAGGTTGAGGCTACAGTGAGCCATGATTGAACTACTGCATTCCAGCCTGGGTGACAGAGTGGGACCTGGTCTTAAAAAAATAAATAACTAAAATAAGTAAAAAGTTATTTGGGGCCAGGCACAGTGGCTCACGCCTATAATCCCAGCACTCTGGGAGGTTGAGGAGGGGGGTGCGGATCATGAGGTCAGGAGTTCGAGACCAGCCTGGCCAACATGGTGAAACCCCATCTCTGCTAAAAATACAAAAATTAGCTCGGCATGATCGTGTGCCTGTAATCCCAGCTGCTGGGGAATCTGAGACAGGAGAATCCCTTGAACCCAGGAGGTGGAGGCTGCAGTGAGCTGAGATCGCACCACTGTACTCCAGCCTGAGCAACGGAGTAAAACTCTGTCTAAAAAAGAAAAAATTTGGCCAAGTGTTGTGCCTCACACCTGTAATCCCAACACTTCGGGAGGCCGAGGTGGGTGAATTACCTGAGTTTAGGAGTTGAAACCAGCCTGGGCAACATTGCTAAACCTTGTCTCTACGAAAAATACAAAAATTAACTGGATGTGGTGGTATGTGCCTGAAATGCCAGCTACTCGAGAGGCGGAGGCAGGAGAATCACTTGAACCTAGGAGGCAGAGGTTGCAGTGAGCCAAGATTGCGCCACTGCACTCCAGCCTGGGCAACAGAGCAAGACTCCATATCAAAAAAACAAAGTAAAAAACAGTAAATAAACCTCACAGAACTAAACACTGGAGAGAGTCAATTTTACTGTATGTGAATTTGTTGCATCCTAATTTAAAAGAGAATCGCTCAGTCTTCAGGTTAATTCCTTGACGATCACGAACACTGTGGTGTGTAACCTACAGGACAAGGTTGTCTGAGATTTCCTGGAGCAGGACAGGGTAGGGCAGGCACAGAACCTCACAAGCTGAACCAGCTGAACTGTCTTCGCAGGGATTTTGTCAGGGAGAAAAAGTATCGGACAGAGGCTGAGATGTTTGGTTGGAGCTTTGTCTTTGAGGACTTTGTCTCCGATGAGCTGAGAAACAAAGCAGCCCAGCCAATGCAGGTGAGAAAACCTGGAGCTAGAGCTGAAGTGTAGGAGTGGGACCTAGACAGAGAATCCTGTGGGATGTGGGTCACCTAGGACACAGTGGAGAATCAGACCCGAGAGCTGGAGGCAGAGGGGAAGCAAGAGAAACCCACCCTGGAGTGTGAGATCAGTACACACTCGCAGGAAGTTAACCCTGAACCCAACTTCGCTCTTGCCTAAAGGTCCAAGTCAGGATAGGGTTCAAGATACTTCCTGAATCAAGAGATCACCTTGAGGGGCCAGGCGCGGTGGCTCATGCCTATAATCCCAGCACTTTGCGAGGCTGAGGTGGGTGCATCACCTGAGGTCAGGAGTTCGAGACTAGCCTGGGCAAGATGACAAAACATCGTCTCTACTAAAAATACAAAAATTAGCCAGGTGTGGTGATGCGCACCTATAATCCCAGCTACTCGGGAGGCTAAGGCAAGAGAATCACTTGAACCTGGGAGGCTGAGGTTGCAGTGAGCGGAGATCACACGGCTGCACCCCAGCCTGGGCAACAAAACAAAAGATCTGTCTCAAAAAAAAAAAAAAAAAGAGGTCACCTTGGCAAGCCAACCTCCAATAAAGGTGGTTGGTAAGATGGGACTCTATAACGATTCCAGTCTCAGCTGGGCATGGCGGCTCACGCCTATCGTCTCAGCACTTTGGGAGGCTGAGGTGGGACAATCACTTAAGCCCAGGAATTCAAGACCAGCTTGGGCAACATAGTGAGACCCCGTATCTACAAAAGAATAAGACAATTAGCTGAGCGTGGTCGTGCACACCTGTAGTCCCAGCTACTCAGGAGGTTGAGACTGCACTGCTGTAGCTTGAGTGACAGAGCAAGACATTGTCTCAAAAAAAAAAAAAAAAAAAAAAAATTCCAGCCACAACCCGACTTAGACCACCTGAGTCTCAGCCTGACGTCTGTTCTGTGTTCTGTGGCTCAGTCGGGAAGGTGCCCTTGCTGGGCGGAGCATCTCGCAGTCGGTCTCCTTTTTTGCAGCCTGTACTCTGGTGGCTTCCAGTGGAAAAGGCATTTTGGAGGCAGGTAAGGGCTGATTCCACTACCTCATTTCCTACCCCTGCTTACTCTTATTCTCCAGGCCCAGCTTCCTGTAGCTCTTGTACATCTAGGAACACTGAGTTTCAAAGGATGACAGGGGAATATCAGGAAATCGCTCGGCAGTCCTGTTTTCCCTGCCCGAATCCTGTTTCTATCCATTTCTCCCTTCCTCTCCTGTAGTCTCTCCTTTCTGGCTCCGGATGCTCCTCACTCGCCCGGCTCTCTTGCAGCTCCCTTACTCCATCTAGTGGTAAAAGCTGAATGCAAGCCCCCTAAACCTAGCCTGCCTGGGACTTAATGCACTCCCGGAAGCCTGTCTCACTTCGTCCTGGCTGTCAGCCTGCAGGTCCTGGCTCTGGCATCCGAGACAGACTGGAGCACCCAGTGTTACACGTGAGCTGGAATGACGCCCGCGCCTACTGTGCTTGGCGGGGAAAACGGCTGCCCACCGAGGAAGAGTGGGAGTTTGCTGCCCGAGGGGGCTTGAAGGGTATCCAGATGATGAGGCGATTTTTCTTTATTCTTCTCCCTGTCCCGCCTTGCATGGGGGGCTTTAAAGGGTGGGAAGGGGCTGGGCGCGGTGGCTCATGCCTGTAATCCCAGCACTTTGGGAGGCCGAGGTGGGCGGATCACAAGGTCAAGGGATTGAGACCATCCTGGCCAACATGGTGAAACCCCGTCTCTTCTAAAAATACAAAATTTAGCCAGGCGTGGTGGCACGCGCCTGTGGTCCCAGCTACTCAGGAGGGTGAGGTGGAAGAATCGCTTGAACCCAGGAGGTGGAGGTTGCAGTGAGCCGAGATTGTGCCACTGCACTCCAGCCTGGCGACAGAGCAAGACTCCGTCTCAAAAAAAAAAAAAAAAAAATTAATAACTGGGCCAGGTGCTGTGTCTCACACTTGTAAACCTGCTCAGGTCCCAGAACCATGCTTAGGATTGCACTGCCCTGGAGCACATGAGGAGGCCAGGGCCCCCCAGTGCAGTACAGTGAGTGGAGAGGATGGGCGTGGGGAATAAAAGCAGGTCATCTCACTCTTTTCTTAAAACCCTCTAACTTCCTTTTCGTTCCCTCACTCTTTTTTTTTTTCTTCCCTAATTCTTCACTTCCCCTCCTCTGCTGCCTCCTTGCTCTCCTGGCAGGTCAGGTTTACCCATGGGGGAACCGGTTCCAGTCAAACCGCACCAACCTGTGGCAGGTAAGACCTTCGTTCCTCCTTTCACCAAGCACCACTGAGACCTACTGCAGGCCAGGCACTGCGTCATTAGGCCTCGGCATCCAGAGGGCTTGGGTTCTGATGGAACTGATGACTCATAGCAGGTAAAGCAAAAGACGACGGGGCAGAAGTACTTAATTTCATTTTCTTTCTTTTCTGAGACAGAGTCTCTCTGTCACCCAGGCTGGAGTGCAGTGGTGTGATCTCAGCTCACTGCAGCCTCCACCTCCATGGTTTAAGCAATTGTCCTGCCTCAGTCTCCTGAGTAGTTGAGATTACAGGTGCCTCCCACCACAGCCAGCTATTTTTTTCCTATTTTTAGTAGAGATGGGGGTTCGCCATGTTCACCAGGCTGGTGTTAAACTCCTGAGGTGATCCGCCTGCCTCAGCCTCCCAAACTGCTGGGATTACAGGCATGAGCCACCGTACCCGGCCCTACAGATCTTTAATAGAAAGTACTTACGGTGGCCAGGCGTGGTGGCCCACACCATGAGGCAGGTGGATCACCTGAGGTCAGAGTTCAAGACCAGCCTGACCAACATGGAGAAACCCCATCTCTACTACAAATACAAAATCAGCTGGGCATGGTGGCGCATGCCTGTAATCTCAGCTACTCGGGAGGCAGAGGCAGGAGAATCGCTTGAACCCGGGAGGCAGAGGTTGCGGTGAGCCGAGATCACTCTACTGCACTCCAGTCTGGGCAACAAGAGCAAAACTCTTATCTCAGAAAATAAGTAAGTAAATAAATAAAAAATAAAAAATTAGTTGGGCGTGGTAACATGCACCTGTAATCCCAGCTGCTTGGGACTTGGGCAGGAGAATCACTTGAACCCAGGAGGCAGAGGTTGCAGTGAGCTAAGATCACACTTCCACTGCACTCCAGCCTGAGCGACAGAATGAGACCCTACCTCAATAAATAAATAAATAAATAAGTACAAATAAAATAAGCAAGTGAAAAAGCACTGTCTTGGGGAGGCTGGCAGGAGTAGGCTGCAGTGCTCAGGCAGGGTCGAGGGGGCGGGATGTGGAGGACGCTGGGGGAAACCTGTCTTCTGGAGGCTCTGTGGCACGTGGGGTTCTAGGCAGAGGGCAGGAAGTTGCTGAGAGTGGAGAGGACAGGTGTGGACTAGGCTTGACCTGGAGCCCTGTGGGCACAGCGTAAACACTCTTGCTAATCCAGCAGGGAGCTCACCATGGAGATGTGAGGTGACGGGACTGGGAGCTCCATATGGAAACCTTAGGTCACTGCCCTGTGCCCTTCCCCTTCCTCAAATGGTTTTCCTCTAGATAAGCAGGAGATAAATCCTTTACCTTTCCTTCCTCCCATCAGGGAAAATTCCCCAAAGGGGACAAAGCTGAGGATGGCTTCCATGGAGTCTCCCCAGTGAATGCTTTCCCTGCCCAGAACAACTATGGTAAGAGCTCTCCTGGGCTTGCAGCTGTGCTCTCAAACTGGCTGCTGAGACCTTCATGTCTGAGACAGCAGGCAGAGGGACGCACCTCCCATCCTCCAGTTGGCCCCCAGGACCTCAGAGGGTAGATGGGGTGGTCCATGGTCCCAACCTGGCCTGACCCACTGGTGGGGCTGCAGGGCTCTATGACCTCCTGGGCAATGTGTGGGAGTGGACAGCGTCTCCGTACCAGGCTGCTGAGCAGGACATGCGCGTCCTTCGGGGGGCATCCTGGATCGACACAGCTGACGGCTCTGCCAATCACCGGGCCCGGGTCACCACCAGGTAAGGGGCTTGGTCCCAGGGAACGTGCGGCTTAGTCTGGATCCCGGTCCGGAATGCCCCCACCTTCACACCACAACCGTCTGTATATAATGAGCCGGTCCCAGCACCTCCCTGAGCCTGCGCCAGCAGCACTTGCCATGGAAAGCAAAGGGGCCCAGGACACCTTGTGACTTTTCTGCCAACTCTCAGTACCCAGGAAGACTGTGTGTGGCATCTTAATGATGGGGTTTCTCCTCTTGTCCTCACAGCTAGGTGGGCAAAGGGAGGGGAGTGGAATGACCACATCAGTAGGTCATTGCTGGTGGTCCTGGAGTTACTGATTCTTCAAACTGGTGGGCACACAAAAACTAATTTTTTGTTTCTGAGACGAAGTCTCGCTCTGTTGCCCACGCTGGAGTGCGGTGGTTCAGTCTCGGCTCACTGCAGCTTCAAATTGCCAGGCTCTGGCGTTTCTCCCACCTCAGGTCCTCAAGTATCTGGGACTACAGGCGTGCACCACTATGCCCAGCTAGTTTTTGTAGAGATGGGCTTTTCTTGTAGAGATAGGTTGCCTAGGTTTGTCTCGAACTCCTGGACTCAAGCAGTCAGCCCGCCTTGACCTTCTAGAGTGCTGGGATTGCAGGTATGAGCCACTGCACCCGGCTACGATATTCTCATTGCTTCAGGACAGGTTTTCTCTACCAAATTGTAGAAGTTAGTCACTGTCTTTTCTGCCCTCCGGTGCTGTCTCTCTGGGCCACTGTCCCTTCCCTCACTCCTGCAAGACCCCTTCTTGTCCCCTTTTTCCCAGGACTGGCGCGGGCTCAGGACCCGCCCTCAAAATAGGCTTCTTTCCAAACCATGCCCTCCCCAGCCCTCAGGCCCCCCGACCACAGCCGGCCCTGTGGGTGAGGCAGGTAAGATGGGTGAGCCCCCAGGCCTCTTTCTCAGGACATGTCCCTCCTCTCTCCCCTTCTCTACTGGCAGGATGGGCAATACTCCAGATTCAGCCTCAGACAACCTGGGCTTCCGCTGTGCAGCAGACACAGGCCGGCCGCCAGGGGAGCTGTGAGCAGCTGGGCGGTGACACGGAGAAAAGCCCTTCGGGGTCACTGTCATTCCTTGGCCATATTGCAGACAGCCCAGGTCCAAGCTCAGGAGCTTCAGCCTCAGGAAGAAACTTCCCCTTTCCTGTCTCCCATCCCTCTGTGGCAGGTACCGCTTACCAGGGCAGGAGAGGACTCAGCCTGCTGTGTCTGGAGAAGGGGCCTGATTTGATGGTGGCTGGGAGCTCGGTGTTTCTCTTTGAAGCCAAGTAATGTCGACCCAGGGGCAAACATGCAAACAATTGGAACAGAAGTCTCTGAAGGGCGTTTGTTAAACATTTTAAAATCCGTTCTCTCCCACTTTCTCCCTCGTGGTTCTGTTTTTTTCCTGGCCAGTTGCTGTGGGAGGAGAATGCTTTCTTCCTGGCCTCATCTGCCTTGTCGTGTCCCTCTGAAGGAAACTAGTTTCCAGTGTGTAACAGGCAGGCATGTGGCTATTTAAAGCACAGTTCCGTCCTAAACGGGCCTGGGAGAACCAAATGATGTACCAGGTGAAGCGGTGCATTGTGGGAATCACAAAGCAAATGACACTCCAGGAATACAAATAGCAGAGGCTTCCCATTCTATTGTTTTTTGGGTTTTTATTTTTTAGTTTTATTTTTCTGAGACAGGGTCTGTCTTTGTTGCCCACGCCAGAGTACAGTGGTGATCACGGCTCACTGCAGCCTTGAACTCCTGGGCTCAAGCAGTCCTCCCACCTCAGCTTCCCGAGTAGCTGGGACTACAAGTGTGCACCACCATGCCTGGCTAATTTTTTGAATTTTTATGGTAATGGGATCTCACTATGTTGCCCAGGCTGGTCTTGAACTCCTGGCCTCAAGCAGTCCTCCCACCTTGACCTCCCAAAGTGCTGGGATTACAGGTGTGAGCCACCGTGCCTGGATGCCCTTCTCCATATGCCTCCAAAAACATGTCCCTGGAGAGTAGCGTGCTCCCGCACTATCGTTAGATGTCATGGGGTCAGTACAACCTCATTTCTGTCTTTGATCCTCACCCTAGGACCCTAAGGAAAGAGGGCCCGAGTATCAGTAACTCTGGGCCTCCCCTAAAGAGAAACTGAGATGGTGGCTCATCTAGGAAGTGGAGGAGCCGGGGTCTCCTAGTTCCCAGGCCACATGTCGTCTCTGCCCACCCAGGGCCTGGCCCAGCTTGCAAGTATTGCCGTGTGGTGGGAACACCCGCTTCCCTTGTGCACAGCCTTTGAGAGGGGATCATGGCCTCAACTCCAGGGGTTTCTGGTGAGGGCCAAGTGCTCCTTCTGCAGAGGCCTGTGTCTCACCCCTTTGACTTTTATTTACCTGGCTTCCCCTCCCCACCTGTCCCCTAGCCCTCCCTGACTGGCCAGCCCCTCAGTAGTCCTCCTCAGCCAGTGAGAGGAGCACTGCCTTAGGTGTGTTCTCGAAGAGGGCAGCTCGGTTCTGCTGCTGCCCCTTCTTCACCCAGTGGCCGTAGATTCGGAACGCATAGGCATCGATGAGCCGGCGCAGAGGCCGGAGGGCGTAGGGGTCTCGGATGACGATCTCCCGGGTCACGGGCTTCACTCGGCGGTACTGGTAGTAGATCCGCACTGAAGCCAGCACGGTCAGAGCGATCACCTGCCGGCAGGTGGAGAAGCTGGGCTGTAGCCCCCGCCAGCCAGCCCCTGGCCGTCCAGCACAGGGACGCCCTGGGCTCGTTTGCCACGAAGCCTTGAGTGGCTTCTTCGGGACCCTCCGAGTGTCCCCCACTTCCTCCTCACTGGCACCTGCAGGGATGGAGTGGGCTGACGCCTATCATCTCTGAAGCTAGCAGTGGAGCTGGAGCGGTCACAGGGTGGCTAGGAGGGGAGGGGCAGGTGCTCTGGAAACCCTTGGGGTGTGAGGACACCTGAGAGAGGAGAGAGCTTAGAGGTTTGGACTTGGGGCCCTGGCAGCGACTGCCACAGGGTCTGGGTCGGGATGCTTCGTACCTTGAACTTCCCCCGGGGGCTGAAGTGCC
The DNA here is from genome assembly GCA_004027835.1 of Alouatta palliata. Lineage (NCBI taxonomy): Eukaryota > Metazoa > Chordata > Mammalia > Primates > Atelidae > Alouatta > Alouatta palliata. The sequence goes on along the minus strand of PVKV010028896.1, from coordinate 3,645 downwards.
GCACTTCCTCCACCACGTACTGCTGGAAGAAGGGGTGTGCCAAGGCCTCTTCTGCTGTGCAGCGGCTCTGGGGTTGCACCACCAGGAAGCGGGAGACCTGGGAGGGGACGAGAGGGGAACCGAGAATGTCAAGGCAGGTCCCCTCAGCATGTCAGGAGACGCAGGGCCTCCTCGGACAGGGGCGCCTGGCACTATGGCCCTGAGCCCAGAGCCAGTAGGCTTGGCCTCTTACCAGGTCCTTCACGGTGTCTGAGTAATCATCCCACTCGGGTGAGCCAAACTGATAGTTGCCGCTCATGATCATCCTCAGCATCAGCATCTGCTTCCGGTGCCAGAAGGGCGGGGAGCCGGCCAGCAGTGTGTACATAATAACTCCAGTGCTCCACCTGGATGTGTGAGGGCTCAGGGCCACTTACCCAGCACCAGGGGCACCAGCCCAGCCCAGCCGGGTGCTCCTCTCCCCCAGCGCACTCACATGTCCACCTCCTTCCCGTAGCCTGGATGGTCGTCATTCATGGAGCACTCGATGATCTCAGGGGCTAGGTAACTGGGGGTCCCACAGATCTCTGCAGGAACAGTCACCATCAAGACAGGTCAGCAGGGCACTCAGAATAGGCAGTCCAGGCTGGGTGCAGTGACTCATGTCTGTAATCCTGGCACTTTGGAAGGCCGAGGCAGGTGGGTGACCCGAGGCCAGGAGTTCGAGACCAGCCTGCCCAACATGGCGATACCCCTGTCTCTACTAAAAATACAAAAATTATCAGGGCATGGTGGCACATGCCTGTAGTTTCAGCTACTCAGGAGGCTGAGGCAGTTTCAGCTACTCAGGAAGCTTGGACCCAGGAGGCAGAGGTTGCAGTGAGCCGAGATTGGCCCACGTCTCAAAAAATAAAGCGGAAGTCCAAAGTGACAACGGAGATGGAACAGAAATGGCACTTGGGCTGGGACTCCCCCAGTGTTCACCAACTTCAGGGCCCAGGGCAGGGTGGGGTACTGTTCACAGGGCTACCAGCTCAGGGCCCATTGCTTCCCTGGTTACTTCCAGCCATCCTGGTCTGGAACTAGGGCAATGGGAGCCTGGGAGAGGACTTACCTCAAGAAATGCCTAGCCCATGAAATGGGATTTTTATTCTGGGGAACAATTAAGTTACGGGAGAAACCCAGGTCATCTCTATTCCACAGAGGGTTGATGAGAGCCTGAGGCCCGGATGTGGGCCAAGGTCATGTTACCGGACCTCGGAGCCTCTCTCCGGGCTCCAGCTGGCAAGAAAAGCCAAAGTCTGTGAGCTTGATGTTCATGTCATCATCCAAGAGGATGTTCTCAGGCTTCAGGTCCCGGTGCACAATGTTGAGTTTGTGCAAGGTGCAGATCACCTCCAGCAGAGCTCGCATGATCTTTCTAGGGTGGGGCACACGCTTGTCACTTCCCTTGTGCAGGGTCAGGCGACAGGTAGGGAGACACAGCTCACGTTTCAGCCACACTGCAAGGGAGCGGCACACGCCCAGCCCAGACACGCGTACGCCCTGCCTGCCCTGACACCCCAGTGCCCATGGCCCTAGGCCAAGTGGGAGGGAGCAGAGAGAAGGGCAAAGGGACCCTCACCTGGTTTCCTTCTCACTCAAGGTGACCTTCTCAGTGAGGTAGTCAAAGAGCTCCCCTCTCTTCATTCTGTGGAAACAGGGTTGGTAACTGGATTGGTCCCAAGACCACCAGCCTCCTTCCGCTGCTCCCAGAGAGCTGCCTTCCACCTGGTACCTCTAGAAGCTAAGTGGGCCACTCCCTGTGGAGAACCACAGTGTGGGGAGAGGAGCCGAGGAAGTAAGGAGAGAAGTGGTTTGCGAAGAACTGGGAGAAGCAAAGGAGGCTGGAGAGGTGGCCCACATCCGGGCCTCAGGCTCTCATCAACCCTCCGAGGAATAGAGATGACCTGGGTTTCTCCACTCACTTTAATTGTTCCCCTGGAATAAAAATCCCACCTTTTCATGGGCTAGGCATTTCCTAGGTAAGTCCTCTCCCAGGTTCCCATTGTCCTGGTTTCAGGCCAGAATGGCTGGAAGCAATCAGGGAAGCAATGGGCCCCAAGCTGGTGGCCCTGTGAACAGCACCCCACCCTGCCCTGGGCCTTGAAGTTGGTGGACAATCGGGGAGTCCCAGCTCAAGTGCCATTTCTGTTCCATCTCCATTGTGTCAGTGTCAGGGTCCTCCCATGTATGGAAGTGACACCGTGGACTGGGATGTATCGGGGCCTAAATCATGGCTGGAGGCTGAAAGGGGACCCTGAGCCACTGGCCCATGACCTCAGATCCAGATCAGAAGGACACGAGTGTCCAGATTTTTTTTTTTTTTTTTTTTTTTTTTTCTCCTGAGACGGAGTTTTTGCTCTTGTGGCCCAGGCTGGACTGCAATGGCGTGATCTGGGCTCACTGCAACCTCCACCTCCCAGATTCAAGCTATTGTCCTGCCTCAGCCTCCTGAGTAGCTGGGATTACAGACGCCCCCCACCACACCTGGCTAATTTTTGTATTTTTAGTAGAGACAGGGTTTCTCCATGTTTCCAGGCTAGTCTTGAACTCCTGACCTCAGGTAGCCTCCCAAAGTGCTGGGATTATAGGCGAGAGCCACTGCGCCTGGCTGAGTATCCCGATTTTTCCCGGGAAACATGGGAAGAAACGGCTGTGCAAGGGTTACAGGAACAAGTTTGCCAATTATGGGATTAAGAACTGCAGTTCAATCTTCTTACCTCCTGGGATGATCTAGGAAGAAGTCTCTGCTAGAACAAGCTGGTTATACCCTGGAGGGCTCCTTAGGCAGCATTAAAAATAGCTTCCCCCAGCAACTTCTTCAAAGGTTAAAGACATTTGAGCTGCCCCCAAGGGCTGCACAGGACAGTGCCACAGAGCAGAGTTGAGACAGCTGCAGCTGGTGAGTCTGGAGGGGTTGGAGAAAGTCTCCCTCTTGCCCAGGCTGGAGTGCAGTGGCACGACCTCAGCTAGCTGCATCCTCTGCTTCCCAAGTTCAAGCCATTCTTGTGCCTAAGCCTCCTGAGTAGCTAGAATTACAGATATCTGCCACCATGCTGGACTAATTTTTGTGTTTTTTGTAGAGATAGGGTTATGCCATGTTGCCCAGGCTGGCCTCCTATTCGTGGCCCACTGCAGCCTCCCAAAGTACTGGGATTACAGACATGAACCCCACGCCTGGCCTTAATGTTAAATTTTTTTGTAGGCCAGGCACGGTGACTCAGGCCTGTAATCCCAGCACTTTGGGAGGCTGAGGTGGGTGGATCACGAGGTCATATCGAGACCATCCTGGCCAACATGGTGAAACCCCATCTCTACTAAAATAAATAAATAAATAAATAAAATTTTTGTAGAAATGGGGTCTCCCTTTGTTGCTCAGGCTGGTCTCAAACTCCTGGCCTCAAGCAGTCCTCCCACCTTGGCCTCCCAAAGTGCTGAGATTACAGGTGTGAGCCACTGTGCCTGGCCAATTATAAGTCTTGAATCCACATTTCACAGAGCACTTATGTTGTTTGAATTTGATGCTTAGTGATAAGGGGCTCATCTTACTAATCCTGCTGATGTAGAGGCAGGGGCATGATGGTGGTGGTGGTGGTGGTGGTGATGATGGTGGTGGTGGTGATG
>PVKV010028895.1:0-24366 GCA_004027835.1 Alouatta palliata | reverse complement strand
TCATTCTACTCTAAGGACACATGCACACGAATGTTCATTGCAGCACAGTTTACAATAGCAAAGACCTGGAACCAACCCAAATGCCCATCAATGATAGACTGGACAGCGAAAATGTGGCACATATACACCATGGAATATTATGCAGCCATCAAAAATGATGAGTTTGCATCCTTTGTAGGGACATGGATGAACCTGGAAGACATCATTCTCAGCAAACTGACACAAGAACAGAAAACCAAACACCGCATATTCTCACTCATAGACGGGTGTTGAACAATGAGAACACATGGACACAGGGAGGGGAGCATCTCACACTGGGGTCTGTGGGGGGGAAAAAGGGGAGGGACAGCAGGGGGTGGGGAGTTGGGGAGGGATAGCATGGGGAGAAATACCAGATACAGGTGATGGGGAGGAAGGCAGCAAATCACACTGCCATGTGTGTTCCTATGTAACAATCTTGCATGTTCTTCACATGTACCCCCAAACCTAAAATGCAATAAAAAGTATATATATAAAAGAAAAAAAATTATAGACTTTTGATATTAAGGTTAATAAAGGCATGTGATGTTTAATTTAATATGTAAAATTAAATGATGAAAATCAATGGAACTCAGATGAACTAAACAGCAAATAAAGATCAATATATTCAAAGCAATTTCAGAAATACAATCAAGAAATAAGAAAACAAAATGTTTATTTTTACCCTTATACATCTATTCTTAACAATATATCAGTTAACATTAGTGCAAACAAGAACACAGAATACAGTCACAAACGTTATTTCCTAATTGTTGATAAATTAAAATCCCCTCAATAACTAGTATTATATATGTATCACATATAGTGCCTAAAATGGAAATTATGACAGTGTATATGACATCATTAGAGTAAGACTTTCATCTCTGAAGTTTGGGTCCTTAAAGAAGCAGATCCCAAGACAGTATTAGACATGGAAGAGATTTTTGGGGAGAAATACCTGTGAAAGACAGTGGGATTGGCCAAGGGAGGCTGGAAAAGATTTCAGAGTGTGATACAGATCTGTTCAAAGTGCAGGTAGCAGAGAAAGCACAGCGTGTGGGCAGAAAGAGTCAGACCACAGTGTGTGGTTCTAGGAAAGACTCATTCAGGCCAATGGGGAGTCCTTGAGCCAAAGACCTTGGACAGAAGAATTCTTTGTCTTGCAGAAATAAACCAGCAACTGTATTCTTGCTGCATTTAGTTATTAGCTGGGAACATCCCATGGGACACCTGGTCCTGTGCAAATGTATTACTAGTTTCAGAGGCCAGCAGCTGACACCAGTGATCAATTATGATTCCTGAGGAGGTGATCTGAGTAGTTTATTTTATGCTTATCACAGTTCATCTCTTGTGTTGCACAGGCCTATTTCTCCTCACAGGTTGGAAAGCAGTTCCTCTATGATTTCTGTTAGCCTCCCTGCAACTAAACTCAGGAGAGAGAGGTGAGTGAGGGGAACTACAGAGTTGCCTTACACTCCACTTGATTTCAGTGTCACTAGTAATACTCATCCTCTTCCTCCTTCATTTATTAATTTCAAATTCCCTTCACCTTTAATTGTCAATTCTGCAAATCTTGGTGACTTAACAAATGATGTAACTCATAGCTTTTTTCCTAAACAATTCAAACCCTGCTTATTATTTCCTTCTTAATCTGGAATTGGTGCAAATGTCCACTAAGTTTTAATTGGGTAGATAAATACCAGCATATACCAGGGTAGTTCACCTGGATTTTATGTGCATTCCTACTCTGCTGTCTGAAACCAAATCTCTTTTCTGCCAATCAGGGTCATTCATACTCATGAGTATGGTGACTCCTGATCTGCTAATCTGTATACATAAAGGTTCCAAAGTGACTCAACAGCAGTTACATTTTGAGGGTACGTGAGAGCCTTGCTAATATCCTGGCAAGTGAGCATCCCTGATGGGAACTAAAACTTCTAAATCCACAGACCCCTGGGTTGCAGAGACAAAACTCTCCACAATCCCAGTGGTTCATTTGAAGTGATAGTAAGAAGTAACATTTTGGATTCCCATATTCACATATGAAGCTCTGATTTAATATACGTTGTATCTGGAAAGATAGCACACTTTATTTTCAGAGCATTGCCTCTGAGATGAAACATCAGTTGCGTTTCTAGAAAGAAACTGTAGCATTCTATGAAGGTAGCTATTTCTGAAAGGTGAGGTATGTCATACTAATAATAGATCCTGAGGTCATAGGCTCATTCTCTCACTGCATCTGCTGTGCAGTTGGACATTCATAGGCAATAGTAGTAAAATTGGACTTTGAAAATGCAAATCCGTGCTACTGGACCTATACATAGCCTTTGTTACTGCCATTGTGGACATTCATTTTATGTGTCTATCATGCACATTTCAGGGTAGCTGATAATAAAGTGACTAATATCAACTGGCCAACTTGTTTCCTTTCTTGATTATTCAGTGCTTTCTTATTGATAAATGCTTCTTGGTGGGTGTTGATGTGTGATACAACGAGGTTAACTCTTCTTCGCCATTGCTATACATCAGTCCTTGTGCTTCTTTCCATCAAGATCTCCTTTACTCTGATCTTCAAGTCATTTTCCTTGCAAGATCCTGATCAAAAGGCTAGGACATTAATTAGCAGTAAGAAACCTACATATTCTCCCTTTGACCACTTTCATTTTAATTAATGGGAATACCTGAACTACTCGTAGTTCCTCTCATTCAAAATAGTTCCTCTCTTCACTGTCTTTCAAGTGAAAACTTGAAAGTAGGTATTATGAAATCACTGGTGATTTTAAGCTTGTAGCCAATCACTGCGTAAGTCCAACATAATCCAAGCTCAGGGAATTTCTTCCTCCTTCAGCTGTTTATATAGTTCCCCTACCCCTACCCTAACAGCTATGTGAGCTGAAGGAGAGACACACTCTGACAGGATTGACTGAGCTGTATTCTCATAAAACTTAATTGTGCCTGGGCTCAATTCTGGATGTGCCATTTTCACCTTATGAGGGACTGCTGTTGGGCTCATACTACTTTATGACTTCATAGGTAAAGAGAAACAAACAAAACAGACAGTTTCCAAAACAGGAATATTTGTTGTCCCATAGTCAAGGATCTCTTCTCCATCAGAAGGGTTCAGTATCATACCAAGGGCGATGATTTTACAAAGAGTGTAATACTCCGCCATTGAAAACATTACTTTATTCCAGATTGCAAAAGGTTTGCATTTGAATTCTATCTCAAGGCCTTGGAATAATTTTCATATTGCATTTGTTCCTACCACTGAAACATCCAACACCATTAGGTTTTCCAGAATCTTGGCCTAGGTGACAGAGTTGCTGTGTCACTGTGAATCCACTGCAGAGTTTTTTCTTAACCCTACCTTAGCCTATGTCATCTGGGTTATGGGTGGGATATTCCTTTCATAACTATGGAATGTGCTTCTACTAAAAGTCAGGTTTCTATGAGGTGTGATGTCCCTTTTCTTGTGGTAAAGATTTGAGGTGCAGCTTTTTAAAAACATATATTTTGTTCCCTTAGAGGAATAATCCTGGCACACTCCTGGCCAGTAGATCCCTAAAATCTTTACTGACAAAGTAGGTTCATGAAACTTTATAGATTCATGAAGAGCATGTGTTTAAAGGTTTTAGTATGGGGAGAAATACCAGATATAGGTGATGGGGAGGAAGGCAGTAAATCACACTGCCATGTGTGTACCTATGCAACAATCTTGCATGTTCTTCACATGTACCCCCAAACCTAAAATGCAATAAAAAGTATATATATATATATATATATATATATATATATATATATATATATATATAAAAGGTCTTTAGTATACTATATACCTTTTGCTCATACTGTCCAAATAGCATGATGTAATGGATCAGAATGATGTTCTGTAAAATGCCAGGGGTCCAAATCTTTTTAGAGTATATAGTGAGGAGGGTGAGAATATTAAAATACCTCTGAGGCAAAATTGTAGATGAATATTGGCAGCTATCTCACATGACTACAAACTATTTCTTATGTTCTTTTCTTATTGAAATGGAGAAGAATACATTCACCATATCAATGGTTACATATTTTGTTTATGGGGCCTTATTTATCTGTTGTCACATAGATGTGTGACGTCCATCCCTATAGCTGTGAACAGGATACCACTTAGTCAAGGTTATGGTAGTCTGTAATAATTCTGCAGGAATTATCTAACTCCTGAAAGGACCAGACTAATTTATTATAGATATAATAAGGACAATAGCCACTACATTCTTTCAATGTTTATATCTTTGCTAGTGACACTAATCTGTCATGCTGCCTGGTATGCAATACTGTTTTTTATGTATTACCTCTGCTTGGGTGGAGGGCAGTTTCAGTTTGCATAAATCAAGCAGTTATTATGTTGCTGCCTGTCATTTTCATTCCTCCTGACTTCATGTTCATCCCGAGAGCTCCTTGGCCTTGTTATGATAATGGCTATCTCCTCGCTCTGCCAGTTAAGTGCTATCCTTTGCCCTCTATTTTGAGAACCCAACATTCTATTGGGTAATAATGATGCTATCTCTGTGGCAGTCTTTTCTGCTGTCAGTGATGCTGGTGCCACTCTCTTTCACACTTTCCTGATGGCTTTAGCTACTGGTGTGTCCTCTGGGCCCTCTGTGGCACATAATCCTCTGGTGAATTTTCTAATCTCTTCTATAGTTTGCATTTCCATATGCCCTCTTTCCTTAGCCTTTTTATTTCTCCTTAACTTTTGGAGTAACTCACCATCTTCATTCACTAGGAAGTGGTCATTTACATTTTAGGCCTCAAAAAGCCATGCTGACAGCTTGTTTGCCTTTCTGCTTGGAGTCTTTGAAAGGGTATTAAAAGCAATGTCCCAAGAAAATGCCAAATCAATATATTTTTGATTATCTAGTCTTACATTCTGCTCCCCTTGATTAGGCATTCTAAAAGTATAATATAATGCAAAGGCATTGATCTGGTCCTTCCAGAATTTACTCTCTAATTAGTGTAATACCTTCAGCATCTAGACTTTTTCATCTTTTGGCAGGCCCTCTGCATGTTGGAATTTAACCCTACTTCTTGTCCTGGCAGTCAAGAAAAGAGGTAGGAGCAATTACTGAATGTGGCTGTTGCAGAAGTGCTATATCGTATTAGGGAAGGGTGGGACACCTCTAGAAGTTCTGAACAAACATCTTTAGGAGCATCCATCCATACACCCTCCACTCCATGCTTAGAGGATCCAGATTGTTCATACTCAGGTTATGATTTTTCCATAACAGACTTACCTTAACTAAACATTTAAATGTCTCTGAAGCTCTGCAAATCTTTCACATCAAGTCTTCTGTCTGTTGACTAGTTGCATCTGCAAGAGGAAAAATTGTCTCTTGATAAACCTCAAAAGAGCCCCTCTGGGACTCACACTGACCCTTTATCCGTATGTGAACCCTGTGATGCCTATTGTGTCTCAGCAGAGTGCTGGCATACTTAGGAGTAACATGCTAACTTCACCATCTGTGTTGGTGTAGTTCCCAATATTATAATCTTTCTAATGCCTGGATCATTGTATTTCAGTAACACTCTTCTCCACCAGGACATATTTTTTTACATCACTGCTTTCTGAGAAGCAGACTTCTGAGCTGGATCAAAAAAAGATTGAGTGAGAAAAATTCTTCTGACAGAAGTAAAAGGAGGATGTCAGAAGAGATTTAAAAAGTCTTCACATGATAGTGTGTTTTTTAATTCTGTGGAGATTGGGAAATCCAGTAGAAAGGCCCTCAAATTTTAGTAGACAGTTAAGAAACACTTGGCCAGGCTGAAGAAGTGTCGTGTTGCCAAATCTCCCATCAAAGCTGTCTTGTGGTTTTACATATGGATCTGTATTAGTGCATCCTGCTCTCAGTTACTAGCTTAAGCACTCTGTTGGGAGTGAACTTCAGTGTTAACATGATGGTAGATTCATCACACAGTAATGGAGGCTTTTTGTCAATATCTCTCAACAGCAGGAAATCTGACTGGACATTACGTTTGTTGCCATATTATTTCATTGTCATCATAAAATATATGCTCCTCATATATATAGATAAATGAACAAATAGCAGTTGTTCAGAATATTTTAAGTTCTTATTTCAACATTACCTTTTTTTCCTTGCTCTCTCTTTCTTATTTTGCAATAATAGATGACATAATGTTAAGAAATAATATGATTTCCTGAAAAGAGGAAGTCCAGTAGCTCCCCCCGCAAATATAAAATAAATTCATAATGAATATTCTTAGGATGTTCTGCTCCAAATACAATCAACAAAATAGAAATCTAAGTTGCTTCACTCAGTGATATGTGTACAGTGTCACCATATACCTAATCCCACTGAGCACAGCACTCTACAGTTCACAAGATGTACTACATTTCGGGTTGGATATACCCCTGTACAAATCCTACTTTTGAAATTTTCTTTGTTTAGAATTTGGGGAAAAAATTATTTCTCCAAATCCCAATTTAATATAAAATTTCTAACACAATGATGTTTTTGGAGAGAGAGGGCTTTTATGGGATCAGATGAAGAACTGGACAGGTGCTCAGTTTATATTACTTTATTGATTGGTGGACTGGCAATATTTGCTACAAACTTACGCATTACATTGAAGCTAACTGAGTTTAATTTTTAAGGTCTTTGTTTTAAATGAAAATCTATATTAAGACACCATCATATAATGCATTTGACTTTATAATAGTTATATTCCAGGAAAAGTACATTGTAATGTTTTATGTATTATATTTATTACATTAATAATATAAAACCTATAGTATTGCATTTCCAACCTTCTTGTATACCAGACACATTGTAGGATATTTAAAAATATATAGATTTAAGTTATTGTATTCTATGGTAGATATAATTGACCAGGACGTGATAGAATCTGTAGTGACACTTAGTTATCTAATAGTGCTAAGCTCTGTACCATAGTTTGATAACCACTCGCTTAGGTTACTTGGATGAATGAAGAAATGTATAGCATTATCATAATATCTATAATAGTGGATAAAGTGATAACTCTAAGTTCCTGGAGACCCAGGCTATCAATTTCTGGTCAGCAGGTCCGCAAAATCAAGGTCTTAGCTCTGGAATAAAGTGAGAAAGGCATGCGAAGTTGTTATGCAATGCTATGTAGCAAATTATCCCAAGACTGAGAGGCATAATACAACAAATAGTTTTTAGTCTTTTCAGATTTTCTGAGGGTCAGGAACCTGAGTACAACTTAACTGGGTGTCATTGATTCAGAGTCTTTTGGAAGGTTTAATTCAAGTTGTTGGCCCAGGATTTTGTTGTATCAATGCTCAACATGGGGAATATCAGCTTCCACTTCACTCAAATAGCTGTTGGCATCCCTCAGGTTCTCACTGGCCATTGCCTAGAAATGTGACTTCCTTGCCATAGGGGACTCTCCATAGTTTAGATGATAGCATATTAACTAGCTGTCTGCATAGAAAGCAAGTTATGAAGTTAGAGACAGACCCAAGTCAGAAGCCATTGTTTTTCTGTAACTTTATCTCAGAGGTAACATTTCATAATTTCACTTTATTAGAATCTAAGAAAATACTGTTGGAACAGAGGCATAAGACAATCCCAAATACAGGTGGTTCTATAAAATGAATAAAGTGAATTTTATAAAAATGTCAAACCATTAATGACAAAGGAAAGTGGATAAACTATTCTAATTTGAAGAAGACTGGTAGTTTTCATCTGAAATACAGTAGAATTTACAATTATGGTCATTCTGGCAAAAATGGGGAGAGCATGAGCTCTTTCATTCTATTCTGCCTCAGCTTGGACATGCTGTTCTTCCAGAGGAGAGGCATGGAGATGGCAGGGAGTGGGAATGAATAGGTAAGTTTATTTACCAGGGCCCTGGGAAATATATTCTCTAATGGAAATGAAATAAAGCATGTTTGCTTTTGCTTTTGAAATGTGTTCTAAAGTAAGGACTTGCCAATTCAGCTAAGGCAGATGGATTGTGAAGTGAGAACAGTAATTTTTATGTCCACTTGTTTAAAGCAGTAGCATGAAATATGTGGAAGGCCCTTCATGGTAGACAGCTTATTGAAGATTACTTGGTCTGTCAATTTCCCCTTCAGGATGGATTGTTTATAAAGCTTAAAGCTCCTAAAAGGAGCTAGAATTGATTACATCAGTCGGAAAGCTTGATATGTTTTAACTCCTGAGGCAAAAGGAATGCAGCTGCAATCATCTCTTGCTATAAGTCAAGATGGGACAACAGAGACTGTTTCAAGAGTTGGAATGTAGATTTAAAAAAAAAAGTGAAGCATAATTTATTTATCAGTATTAACTTTTTTTTTGTACTGCGTAGACAAAATTATCTCTTAATAACATATCTTCTCTCATCCTTAGGTTGTATTTTTATTCCTTTGCATAGTGTATAATCCTTACATTTATTTTCACAAATGAGTTAAATGTATGAGTAAGTTAGTATTTGTATTTCTTTTCCTCAGAGAGGTGGTTTAAAACTAAGAATAGAATAGACTTACTTTAGAAGATACTGGAATTGCATATTTGCTAGATTAGCCTACACCAAACATTAGTATCCATAGGATTCATTTGAAAAACTTTTTAATAATGCAGTTTTCTTGAGCCTTATGAATGCAGGGATCTGAAGAGATACTCAGAATTCCAACATTTTAATAAATTCTCCAGTGAATGCTATGGCAAGGAGCTTTCAGAGCCTGCTTTATAAACCAGAGTTCAAGGCCATTGCATGGCATTAAGTTAATAAAACAAATTTAACTTGATGGTAAATGTCTACTGTTAAAATTCAATGCTTCATTCATTAAACGTAATCATGGTATTATTTTCTTTGGTTTATTATGAGGCCACATTTGACCTCTTAGAAACACTCCATCAACCATTTTGTATAATCAAAGACATAGAACGAAGAGAGCACTTCAGTAAAGTACATTCACTTTAATTGTATTTTTGACATGTCCTTCTGAATAAATAGCTAATCTGGAAGTAGTATTAAGGGAGAGCATTGTTTTTGCTCAGACTAGGGAAATCATATATCTCCTTAATTCTGGGTCAACTGTAATTCTACTTCCTCTCTTAAGGGACAAGGTCACCATCTTCTCTCAAGTTTGCAAGAAATCTTGTACCACCTTAATATGAGAAATGTGTTAATAAGTTTTTTTTTTAAATTAACAAAATGTACATAAACATTAATGTACTGGACATGGAAACAATGGATTTTAACCTCTCTACTACCCTCATTATATAATACCGTAACAAACAGAGATGTAGTTGACATTTTATCATTCATTTTAGATGGAGTGGCAAGGGTTTATAATACTTGAAATAATACAATATTGGTTAAGAATAGACAGAAAGAGTGGAAACAGTTCTATTGTATAAAAATTGTAATCTGTTTTATAAAATGATATTTCATAATAGTGGAGATTCAATAAAATATATTTATCCTGTAAAATGGCATTTTAAGTTAGTGGAGAGACAATAAAACATGATGGAAATCCTAGCTGATCATTTGGAAAAAAAGGTAGGTCTGTGACTCATCTTATATATAATCATAAATTCAAAAAAAATCAAATATTCTGATTAAAAATTATAAAAATAACAATGTACATTTTTATATGTGGTTATATTGTTAGGGTAAGAAACTAAACATGACATCCAATGGAGAAACCAGAAAGTATGTGTGAACAAAGAAATTCCAAATGAAAATTAGGCATATACAAAGTGCTAAGTGTGAATACATTTGCAAAATACTGTATAAATCTTTGCTTTTCAAATTAAAAAATACATACAACAAGTGTATGATGACCTTTTATTAATACATAATGGTGAAATTTATAAGTTGACCATTTGCTAAAGAAAAAAGCAAAACTGGACCAAAGAAATCCTATACTTACAGACTTTACATTCTACTACCAAAGAGATATAACTCCTCTTCAGAGTATTTGATATTAAACAATAAAATTAGTAATGGTATGCACTTTTGATGATGGAATTGAGTTTCTGGAACTTCAAGTTTCTGGACTTTAAGGTGAAGATCATATGTGAGCAAATAGATACATTATATGGATGATCATCACAGTATTAAAAGGGGAAATTTTAACGCGGTCTAAACCTTGACTGGCCCCCCAAACTTGTCATAGTAGGCCAGTCTGCAAGGAAGCATGCAGTTTGCTTTTATGCATTGAAAAAGTAAATTTAGGCCTGGTGTGGTGGCCAGCACCTATAATCCAAGCACTTTGAGAGGTTAAGGTGAGTGGATCTCTTGAACCCAGGAATTCAAGAGGAATCTGGTCTGAAATGAGCTGTGATTGCATCAGTGCACTCCAGGCTGGGTGACTGAGTAAGATCTAGTCTCTTAAGAAAAGAAAAAAAGAAGAAGAGAAAAAAGTATATTTACACTTGATAGAGGTAAAATATAACTTTTCTCTAAGCTCTCACTTAACCCCGTTATTTGAGCGAGGATCATTGGATTTAACACCCTTTCAAAGATTTGTCAAAGATCGGTTGACTGAAAGTATTTCAGTTAATTTCTGGGTTCTCTATTCTGTTCTATTGATCTATGTGACAATTCTTACACCAGTACCATGCTGATTTGGTGACTATGGCTTTATTGTATAATTTGAAATCAGGTAGTATGATGACTCCAGATTTGTTCTTTCTGTTTAGTCTTGCTTTGGCTATCTGAGCCCTTTTTTGGGTTCTATATGAATTTTAGGATTTATTTCTAATCTAGTATTTTGACAGGGATTGCACTGAATTTTTAGATTGCTTTTGGCAATATTCAATACAATAATAGTGGAAAACTTCAATACTCCACTGACAGCACTAGAAACATCATCCAGAAAGAAAGTCAGCAAAGAAACAATGGATTTAAATTATACCTTGGAACAAATGGACTTCACAGATATATACAGAGCATTTCATCCAACAATCAGAGAATACACATTCTATTCAACAGCACATGTAACTTCCTCTCAGATAGACCGTATGATAGGCCCTAAAATGGGCCTCAATGAATTTAAGAAAATTGAAATTATATCAAGCACTTTCTAAGACCACACTGGAATAAAACTGTAAATCAACTCCAAAAGAAACCCACAAAACCATGCAAATACGTGAAAATTAAGTAACCTGCTCTTGAATGAATATTGAGTCAAAAACCAAATTAAAATGGAAATTAAAAAATTCTTGAAACTGAATTACAGTAATGACATAACATATCAAAATTTCTGGGATACAGCTAAGGCGGTGCTAAGAGCAAAGTTCATAGTCCTAAACGCCTACATCAAAAAGTCTGAAAGAGCACAAATAGACAAATCTAATGTCACATCTCAAGGAACTAGAGAAACAAAAACAAACCAAATCCAAACCCAGCAGAAGAAAGGAAATAACCAAGATCAGAACACAACTAAATGAAACTGAAACAACAACAACAACAACCAGTACAAAAGATAAGTGAAACAAAAAGCTGTTTTTTAAAAGAGATAAATAATCTTGGTAGACCATTTGCAACACTAACCAAGAAAAAAAAGAGAGAAAATTCAAATAACCTCACTGAGAAACGAAACAAGAGATACTACAACTGACACAACTAAAACACAAGAGATCATTCAAGGATAGCAAGAACATCTTTAAACACATAAACTAGAAAACCTAGAAGAGATGGATAAACTCCTGGAAAAATTCCTGGATAGTTCTGGATTCTTGCCATACAATATCATGCTTACAACTTGAAAGAACTTTAGTGTAATTGCATGGAAAAAACTTGGCCTGTGAATGATATGACATCTCTAAAATCAAATAGTATTTAACATGTATAGGTCCACAACTAATATTTTCAGAGCAAAGCATTATCTATTTGGTATAAGTTTGTAGCGTGACTTTGAAACAACTTGATTAAAATATAGTCAGGGAGCAGTGGCTCATGCCTATAATCCTGGCACTGTGTGAGGCCCAGACCAGTGGATTATTTGAGGTGAGGATTTCTAGACCAGCCTGACCAACATGGCTAAATCCTGTCTCTACTAAAAATACAAAAATTAGTCAGGTGTGGTGCTGTAGGTCTGTAACCCCAGCCACTCGGGAGGCTGAGGCAGAAGGATCTCTTGAACCTGGAAGGTGGATGTTACAGTGAATCAAGATCATACTACTGCACTCCAGCCGGATGACACAGAGAGATTTTGTCTCTAAATAAATAAATAAAATAAAATATAATTGATTAGAGTAAAATTATGTCTGTTAGTTTTTTGTTTTTATAATGTGAAACCAGATACAAATGTTTACCTTTTATCCTCACATAAATTGGATGCATACTTTCAATTTAATAGGCATTTATGAGTCTTAGTAATAATATTGTATAAGACTATTTGATGTTAAAGTCAATAATATAATCATTATTGAATGATTTAAAAATAAATGTATTGCATTAAAGAAAAATTACATGAAGTTGTATATGAGAATTATTGTTTGTTTTATAGGTATAAATACATTAGAGTGAAACACAATAGTATACAATTCACCCAAAATTTAAGAACATCTTAAGAATTTTCCCTCTTTATCGATTAACTTGTGTTGAAACAGAAAATAAACATGTTTTCTCCTTCTTGTTTCATTGTCATTTGCTATCTGTCCACTTTCCTGGTGACTCTCGCAGACTCAGTATTGTCAGAGGTTGATAAATTGGTGCTTTCATCTCTCTTGCCCTCTAAATCTCCAATCTATCTACGACCGCCTGTGACTCCTGACTACAAGTCTTCCTGGGATATTCTGTAAGCACTATTCAGCTAGGCTGAGGAAGGAGACAGGTTTGCTACTTCAAAATCTGTGAGCGTATAAAAGATCCATGTTTTTTAGCAGTATCTTTTTCTTTGTATTTTTCAATCACTTCCATTCATTTTGCTAACTATACTTTGTTTCTAGGACTTTGTAATTTTAATTAATATTTATATTTTATGGTCTAATTTCTCAATAATGCAGCTCAGCAGTGTATCTTACTGATATTATGCAGGTAATGACATTCTCTAGGGAGAATAAGTCAACATGTAAATATGAAGATGTTAATTAGTTGATTTGTTTATTTAACTGCAGAACACATGCAGTGACTGTTGTGTGATTAGAAAAAAATTACAAATATGACTTTTTTAGCAAACTAAATAGAAAATCTAATGTGTAAATATTAATTTCTTATTTTGTTAATAATTTAATCATATATTGATGGCTGATATTTCTAAACTGAATGATTTGTCTTAATTGAACAAAACAGAAGATACTTTAAAAAAATCTAAGATATTAAGATGTTTTATTTTGTTTTATGCACCATATTGACTTGTTCTATGATATAAAACACTGTAGCATATGGACTGTGGCTGGGAAGAGTTTGGACAATGAATTAGAGATGCTATCACTAATTCTTGAGTTTAAAAGTCTTCACTCAAATACTAGCTGTATTTAAAAGATAAAGACTTCAGTGCTTACTTGATGAATTGAAAAAACATAAAAGCTACCTACTGAAAATTTTTTAGGTACATTATGTCTGTGATTAAATTTTATATATTCTGCAACTGTTGTTCTTTTTGCCTCTATATTCTAATTATATTAATATTATAGAAATATTTTCTATACATTTGTGGTAATGTTTTAATGTGTTTGTTGACAGAATTTACTATTTTGTCAACTTGTATGAACACATATTAATCTGATTTGCTGTGGCCTCCAAAGAAATGTTAAATTTTTAGTTTATAGCCATTGACTAATCAGCAAATAAATATTATTGCTTTAGGAAGAAATAATGCTCAAACCAATGTGACTTTAACAATGTGGCTATAACCTCTATTTTCTGTAAAAACAAAAATTTGGCAAACATACTTACAAATATCTATGGTTTTTATATTTTAGTTTTTAATCAGAAGGAGCTTTTATGAATTGTTAAATATCTGAATTGTTCAGTCTGTTTATGCAAATAGTCAAATACATGAACAATTTTTCAGTACACTGATAAAATTTGAATGTACCTATTGTGTGATTTAGTCAAAAATCATCAGCTCTGGCTCAATTAAAGATCCAGAATTATTGTATATAAAACACAAATTTCACTGTTTGAATCTGTATTACTTAGCTAGCAAAAGCATACACATTTAACTGAGCTCAAGGTGCAGTAAATGATTCACGAGATGAAAAATTGAGAAGAATTTTAGTATAATTTTGGATTTCTGAGACGCTACTCTATATTTCCAAGATTTTCATTATCCTCATATTGTATGTATCTAGTTTCCCTTAAATAATAAGCTTTATACAAAACTGTAATTTTTATAAGTTTAAACTGAATATATATCAGAACTACTCAAACTTTTTTTAAAGAAAACAGAATGAGTAATCTACTTTTGAAATTGACTCAATTTTTAACACTTTTCATTAAAAAAAATTTTGTGGGAACATAGTATATACATATATCTATGGGGGATGTGTGATGCTTTGTTACAGGCATAAAATGTGAAATAAGCACATCATGGAGAATGAAGTAGCCATTCCCTCAAGCATTTGTCCTGTGGGTTACAAACAACCCAATTTGACTCATTTTCTAATGTACCATTAACTGAATTTCAAACAAAATCGATGTTGTAAGAAATCTTGAACAGAACCTTTTACTGTTTTCTGTAAAATTTAAGATAAATAAATACTTTTTTAAAGCAGCAATACTGATGGAGATTGTTTATTAGTAATATACATATTTTACTATTATTATATATAGCTAAAAGTTAAAATTATTATATATATATGTATATATAATTTTTAACAAGTATGATTGTGGTTAGCTTTCCAAACAATTCATGTGTTCTTTCTCATTCATATGAGTACATAATTCAAATGAAATTACTACCCTGAGCCTGCTATCTAGAGTGTCTTCTGAATCATTGTTGGTCCTCAGAGCATCATTTTTGCTCTTTCATGTCTCTATTGAGCATTTGTCATTAACAATTATAGCCTGCACACCAAGATTCCTCTACCATTTTAAACCTCTGAGGTAACAGAGTGAGA
Organism: Alouatta palliata; assembly: GCA_004027835.1. NCBI lineage: Eukaryota > Metazoa > Chordata > Mammalia > Primates > Atelidae > Alouatta > Alouatta palliata. Next base: position 9,280 of record PVKV010028895.1, on the reverse strand, counting down.
TCACTGCCATTTGTTGTCCCCAAAACACTCAGTAATTTCCCTTATTTTATTATGCCATAAACCAACTTCTTTAGTTGTCCTTGTGAAAATGTATTTTGTGATTCCTTTACCCTGAGTCTAAAGAACCAGTAAATCTCAAAACTGCTCTCTATGTATAAATGAGCTATGAAGGCACAACTGGGATTATATTAGTTTCCTTTTTTTTACGTTAAGCCACTAACATTGTACGTTTTGAAGAGGCTTTTAAACTTGGTCAAGACATTGAAATTGGTACATATGAATGGAAATGGGCATCTAAACCTACCAAGACCTTAAAGCACCAAACTTAGATATACATGTGCTGGTGACCACATGCTCCTAATTAGAAATTGTTGATGTTTACGCTTTTTTTCTTTTTCCCACATTGCTGCTTTGAAGGTAAAAATTACCATTTATAAAAGGGAAACAAATGTAAGACTAAAAAAGAAATGGACCTATATGATAGAACAAGTGTCATCCAGTTAAAAAATTTAGATCACCTTTGTAGTTCTCATATTATGAAGATATTTTTAAAGTATTCACCCTGTAAATATAAGTGATATTTCTAATAAACCTATATTTTACATTTTAAATTCATCAAATGATTATTTTTTGGCAGTATATGTAGTCAGTTCTATGTCAAGAATATTCTACTTTGTTAAAAGCATCAATTTAAATAGCATTATTCGATGTGAAGACTGAATAATCTAACAAAATAATCCTTGAATTAGATGCTATTATTTTTCCAATTTGGTACCTGAGAAAACAACTGCAGAGATGTAAAATTAACGGCTTAACCTCAAAAAGAAAGCACATGGATGAATCAAGTGGATTTTAGCATAGGCTTTTGCCAGAGTCCTGCTGTAATCTCTTGGCTCTTCAGCCTCAGTGGGAGGTGGAACAGAAAGGAGTCTATTATAGATTTTCTCAGTTCAGATTCCCTTCATCAGAAATTTGATTATAAACCTACTACCTGTCAGGTATTACCTCTGAAATTTTATATGAGAAAGTTAGCATTTACTTGAACAAGAAAGAAAATGAATGTCTGTGAGGTTCCTAAGACAATCTCGAAAAACTTGAGGCCATGAAAAGAAAGCCCAATGGGTCACGCCATTGACCTTTCTTGTTCCCTGTAGTGTTGATGAAGCAGACTCTATCTGCAGCATATCCACTCATCTTAGCAAGAATAAAGATGTACAGGGCTCTTGAGGGTCTTCTTCCACAGGAAAACATCTCTTCTAGTATCATTGTATCATTCAAAGCAAGATGTGTAGTCAGGTGTGAAAGAATAATCACCCAAGAGATGAGAGATGGATATTGGGGTACAATTATAAAAACTCACACAGCCTCTTTGCTCCTCCTTTCTTCCTTTAGCCTCTAATACTGACTCCACACACACTCATCCAAAGTTCCTGTTGCAGAGTATTTAGTACACGTTGCCTATACATACAATATCTTTTATATCAGACTGTTTTATGCATTTGTGTTAAATTGAGGTGATATGTGTACAGCTGAGACTATTATAATGATTTTGCCTCTTCTACCTGCCTTTCGTATTTCACATATGGAGCTGGCAGCAGCATAAGAAGAGCAGAACATAGAAAACTAAGTCTGTATTGCAGATTGACTCCCCTGACCTACAGCAGATTTTCTGTGACTTGTAAATTAACCTTTCTGGTCCTTAAATACTGTGATTTCAGAGTTTTCAGGTTACTACCACATAGCTTGGCTCAAATAGACTAATTTTATTCTTGTCCACTATGAACTTTTCTCAGTTAAGTTTATCTCAAAAACAAATGATGATGTTTGTATTTTACTTTGATTCTAATTACGCTGCGCTAAAGGACACAGAGTGTTATTTCTCATTTTGACTTATTCTTTCGTTTCTAAGGAATGTCACCAAAGTACAAGATGATTACATAGCCCAAGAAAACAATATAAACAATAGTGAAACACCTGAAATTTTCTGCCACCCTCAACAGTTTCATAATTCTCCTCAACTTATCAAGTTAATTTCGTGTCCACAGCTATATTAAAACATAAAAATATTCTCTCCTTTTCCTCATAAAGAAATAAAAAACAAAATATGTGTCTAGCTGTGTGTATGTAATTTTTCTATTTTTATGTTTTACTAAGTAGCAACTTATATCTCACTTAGATTTCTATTTTTTGCATATATTACCCAAAGATTTTAATAAACCCACACATACACAGACTAAACACAAATGTTTATAGACTTTTTTTTCAGAATATGTATCTCCATCTCATTTGGTGATCTAATTAATTTAATCCTGTATCCATATTCTCATACCAGAAGACAAATGTGAAAGACACTGTATTGGTTTTCTTTTCTTTTTTTTTTTAATTTTACTTTAAGTTTTGGGGTACATGTGCAGATCTTGCAGGATTGTTACATAGATATACACATGCAATGATGGTTTGCTGCCTTCATCCCCCTGTCACCTACATGAGGTATTTCTCTTATTATCCCTTTCCAATCTCCCCACCCCCTGCCATCCTTCCCCTAGCCCCCAAACCCCCAACAGACACCAGTGCGTGATGTTTCCCTCGCTGAGTCCATGTGTTCTCATTGTTCAACATCCCCTTATGAGTGAGAACACGCAGTGTTTGGTTTTCTGTTCTTGTGTCAGTTTGCTGAGAATGATGGTTTCCAGATTCATCCATGTCCCTGTAAAATACATGAATTCATTGTTTTTTATGGTTGCATAGTATTCTGTGGTGTATATGTGCCACGTTTTCTTTATCCAGTCCATCACTGATGGGCATTTGGGTTGATGCAAGGTCTTTGCTATTGTAACCAGTGCCACAATGAACATATGTGTGCATGTGTCTGTATAATAGATCGATTTATAATCTTTTGGGTATATGACCAGTAATGGAATTGCTGGGTCACATGGAATTTCTATTTCTAGATCCTTGAGGAATCGCCGCACTGTCTTTCATAATGATTGAACTAATTTACACTCCCATCAGCAGTGTAAATGCATTGCTATTTCTCCACATCCTCTCCAGCATCTGTTGTCTTTGGATTTTTTAATGATTGTCATTCTAACTGGTATGAGATGGTATCTCAGTGTGGTTTTGATTTGCATTTCTCTAATGACGAGTGATGATGAGCATTTTTTCATGTTTGTTGGCCACATAAATGTTTTATTTTGAATAGTATCTGTACATATCTTTTGTCCCTTTTTGATGGGTTTGTTTGTTTTTGTCTTGCATATTTGTTTTAGTTCTTAGCAGATTCTGGATATTAGCCTTTTGTCAGATGGGTAGCTTGCAAAAATTTTTTCCCATTCTCCTGGTTGCCTGTTCACTCTAATGATTCTTTCTTTTGCTGTGCAGAAGTTGTTAAGTTTAATTAGATTCCATTTGTCTATTTTGGCTTTTGTTGCTATTGCTTTTAGTGTTTTAGTCATGAAGTCCTTGCCTCTGACTAGGTCCTGAAGGTTATTGCCTAGGTTTTCTTCTAGGGCTTTTATGGTATTAGGTCTTACGTTTAAGTCTTTAATCCATCTTGAGTTAATTTTTGTATAATGTGTAAGGAAGGGGTCCAGTTTCTATTTTCTGCACATGGCTAGCCAGTTTTCCCAACACCATTTATTAAACGGGGAATTTTTTCCCCATTGCTTGTTTTTGTCCTGGTTTGTTAAAGATCAGATGGTTGTAGATGTGTGGCATTACTTCTGAGGCCTCTGTTCTGTTCCATTGGTTTATATCTCTGTTTTGGTACCAGTACCATGCTTTTTGATTACTGTAGACTTTTAGTGTAGTTTGAAGTCAGTAGCGTGATGCCTCCAGCGTTGATCTTTTTGCTCAGAATTCTCTTGACTATGCAGGCTCTTTTTTGGTCCCATATGAAGTTTAAGGTGGCTTTTTCCAGTTCTGTGAAGAAGGTCAATGGTAGTTTGATGAGGATTGCATTGAATCTATAAATTACTTTGGGCAGTATAGTTTTTTCATGATATTGATTCTTCCTAACCATGAATATGGAATTTTTTTTTTTAACTGTTTGTGTCCTCTCTTGTTTCCTTGAGCAGTCATTTGTACTTCTCGAAGAGGTCCTTCACGTTCTTTATTGGTTGTATTCCTAGGTATTTTATTTTCTTTATAGCAATTGTGAATGAGATTTCGCTCATAATTTGGCTCTCTCTTTGTCTTTTATTGGTTTTCTTAAAATATAAATTCCCTGCTTCCTTCTACCGAAGTGATCTGTGTATCATTTCAATGACTTGAGGTATACCAGTCGAACTCTCAGCTCTAGTTACAAATTCTAATTAGTCAAATGAATTATTAAACTCTCAAAGTCCACAATGGTGAATGGTTTAAGAATGTGATTGTAACATAAGTCAGGTAATCAGACATGGGAAAGTATCACCTGAGAGTAACATAGGTGAAATTTCTTCACTTTACTGAATAACTTCGACTTTTCCGTTTTTGCACATTGTATTTGATGTGGGCATATCTCCAATCATCTAGATAGCAAACTAATGATAAAGACAACATTTGGAAGTGACAAGAATAATCAGAGTAAAACAGAAAAAGAGCAGAGATGAATTATGAATTGATCCTGTCTTAACCATGATTTTCTATGCTTTACTTTTCAAATACATTTCAAATGACCACAAATCAGGGTTCTAGAATGCTTTCACTATTACGTTACAAATGACATGATTAAAAGTGTACACAATAAAAATATGAAAAGTAAATTATTTTGTGTAGAGAAACAGTATAACTTGTACTGAAAAAGCTTGGTCTTGATATAAAGCTACATTCCTAGTGTTAAGTTAGTTGCTTAAACTCAGCTAAATTTAAATAATTTTAAGTGATGACATTTATAAAGACTAAATTTCATGATTTTTATAAAGAGAATTTTGTAAATTTGAGTGAATGAACATACTATAATACCTGGCAAATATTTGGAACATAATTACTGTTTGCAGGTGGAGAAGTGACATTTTTATTATTTTTATTAGAATGATAATATAATAAAATAAATTTCTGTTATGTCAAATGTTCCCTTTTAGGAGAAAAAACATTGAAAGTTTTATGTAACACATTAATAAAAATTACCTAATAAATACCACTAATAAAAAACAACTAATGCAAACTAAAAGAAAGAAACAAATAGGTCTGCTAACTTACAAAATTAATAGTGCACCTTTAGTTATTAAAAGATAATGAGTAACAAATAAAGGCAAGTGATTTATTAGCTTGACCACTGGTAACACAAGTGATACTCTGATAGCTTTTAATTGTAGAAAAGAAAATACTGAGGATGCATGTCTAAAACTGAGCTCTATTACCATGGTATTCCCAATGGTATTCTCACCCCTTTTTTAAGATGAAATTGCATACATTAAATTTATAGCAGAGATATATATATTTAAATATAAACTACCAGACAACCTAAAATAATAGTAATTAAAGATGAAATGTTCATTATATTGTCAACCCTTTTGTTTATAAACTTTTAATGAGATTTTTTAAGGGGTATGAGAGACACCTTTTCTAAATTTGTAAAGAATGTCTGACTGAATAGGTGAATATGCATTTACCATAATTGTGGAAGAAAATAAGATTATAGCCATTTATATCTTCTGGAATTAAAAAAAAACATATTGAGATCCTAAAACAATCCTAATCTAAGTAGGAGAGTTGTATTCTAACATAATATCCAGGCCTTTGTTTATTTCTTTATAAATTAGATTAATGCTATTTGCCTCAGAACTGCAAAGATTCAGAACCTTAGCAAGAACTGGGCAGAATTATCAGAATAATTTAGGTTTCATTAAATATTTGTCTTGCAATTTTTGTTGTTGTTGCTGTTCCTATTTATTTTTGTCTTTCTTACCTTCAGTGACATAGTAAGGAGTAAGCTACAGTTTCTCATAATGAGGCTTGCTGTACTTATTCTCCATAAGAACATGCCTGGCTTCATGTTACTATTTTCTCCCTCAGCTTATAATATGCGGGCATCTTGAAAGATCTAGGTTAGTAATTTCTGTAATTGGTTCTCATAGGAATCACATGAGGAACTTGCTAAATATTCAGATATTTAGGACCTACCTCCAAGTATTCTGATTGTGTGAAGATAGCACAAAGAACTTGTGTTTTAATAAGCACTCTAAACAGCACTAAAGAAAAATCACTGCTGTTGATCTTTAGAAAGAAATATTGGAACTATGATTCAGGACACAATCTGTTGGGATAGAAAAAAATGTAAGGAACGTAATTTGTTAGTATTTTTAAAAGTCAGTATCTGCCTTCTTCTATGCAGGTTATTAAGAAAATCATCCAGTAGTTGACATACTAGGTCAAACCAGGAAATTATGAAAATCTTAGATTAAAGGGCTCTGTGCTATACAGGGAGGTTCTGCCAAAACTTAGTATGGTTTCTTGTACCACTAGCTCTAATTCTTCCATCCTTGTGTACTGGGTTACTAGTAGATAAACATAAGTATCCAATGCTTCAGTCAAGTTTCTGGCACATCATTTACATTTACTTTTACATTTCCATGCTTTTTAGGTATCTATCCCTTCTTTCATGAATGATGTTTCATTCTTATGTCTTGAAATGCTATTCATTCTTCAATATCTAGGTAAAACATCTTCCCTGAGTCCTTCAAAAATTTCTCCATGCAGATTTAGTTGCTCCTACCTTTGTATTTCTCTAACATCCCTATAAGTCACAGAAAATTTTACTGCATTTTTGTTCGATTATATAATTCTATTATATAAAAACATATATAATATATGTAGTATAAGTATTATATATACTATATATAAACATATGTAGCATGCAATATGCACCTGGAAAAGACACAGATCTGTCTATCTATCTATCTATCTATCTCATCTAAATATATATAGATATATCCATAAATATATAGTATATATATATTCTCTCTAAATATAGATATATACATAAATACATAGTACATATTTTAATATAGTATACATAATAGAATATAATATAGTATATGTCCAGGCATTTCCATACATCCTCTGAAATCTAGGTAGAGGTTCCCAAATTTCAGTTCTGGATTTCTGTGTACCTCTAGGTCTAACACCACATATATGCCAACAAGGCGTGGGGTTTGCACCCTTTAAAGCAACACCCTGATCTGTACATTGGCCCCTTTTAACCATGGCTGGAGTTGAAGCAGCTGACACAGGGCACCACATCCCCAGGTTGCATAGAGCAGGGGGGCTTGGGCAGGCCCATGCAACTAACTTTCCCTCATATGCTTCCTTTTCCCCCCCTAGTTCTCCAAGCCTGTGAGTAGAGGAGCTGCCATGAGGGTCTCTGACTGCAGTGGAGATATTTTCCCCATTGTCTTGGTCTTAACATTCAACTCCTAGTTACTTATGCAAATTTATGCAGTCAGCTTTAATTTTTCCACAGAAAATGTGTTTTTCTTTTCTATTACATCGTCAGCCTGCAATTTTTATCAAACTTTATGCTCTGCTTCACTTAGAATTTCCTCTGTCAGATACCCTAAATCACCTCTCTCAAGTTCAAAGTTCCACAGATATCTAGGGCAGGAGCCAAATGCCTCCAGTCTCTCAGCATAGCAAGAGAGACCTTTACTCCAACTTCCAATCGTTCCTCATCTCCTCTGAGACCACCTCAGCCTTGACTTCATTGTCCATATCACTATTAGCATTTTGGTCAAAGCAATTTAGCAAGTCTCTAGGAAGTCCCAAACCTTCCCACATCTTCCTGTCTTCTGATCCCTCCAAACTGTTTCAACTTCTGCCTGTTACTCAGCTCCAAAGTTGCTTCCATATTTTTGGGTATCTTAACAGCAGCACCCCACTACCCAGTGCCATTTTTTTTGTAATAATCCATTCTCGCACTGCTAATAAAGACATACCTGAGGCTGGGAAATTTATAAAGGGTAGACTTTTAATTGACTCACTGTTCAACATGACTGGGAAAGTCTCAGGAAACTTACAATCATGATGGAAGGAGAAGCAACCATGTCTTTCTTTAAGTGGCGGCAGGGAGAGAAGATGTAATGCCCAGCAAATGGGGGAGCCCAGTTTAAAACCATCAGATCTTGTGAGAACACACTCACTATTATAAGACCAGCATGGGGAAACCAGTCCCATGATTCAATTATCTCCACTTAGACTCTCCCAGAACACATGGGGATTACAGAAACTACCCTTCAATATGATATTTTGGTAGGAACACAGCCAAACCACACTACATATGTACATATAATTGACTTTGGCATATGAGTTTTTATTATGTATGTATCAGCTAAAAATTATGGGCAATAAATGATTATTTAAGGCACCTTAACATATATAGAACTTAATCTGTAATATTTACGTATAATAGAATGTTGTCAGCCCTGTAAAATTAATTGTTCATTGTTATGGTTTGATTAATCTTATCTGATCCACAATTCCTGCTGAAACATTAACTCCAATGCAGCTATATTAAGAGATGTGACTTTTAAGAGGTAACTGAGTCGTGAAGTTTCTGCCCTCATGAATAATATTAGGTGCCCTTACAAAAGGGCTTGACAGAAGGAGCTCACCCCTTTTTGCCCTTCTGCCTTCTGCCATGTGAGGACACATCATTATTCCCTTTCAGAGGATGCAGCAACAAGACTCCATTTGGGAAGCAGACATTGGGTCCTCACAAGACAGTGAATCTACCAGCACCTTCATCTTGGCCTCCTGCTCTCCAAAACTGTGAAAAATAAATTTCTGTTCTTTATTAGTTACCGAGTCTCAGATATTTTGTTACAGCGGCACTAATAAACTAAGACACCCATGAAAAATAATCTCTAAGAGCACTAAAATATTAGTAATAGTTTAACATCTAATGATAAATAATTTAAAAATAATGGTTTATTAAAAATGTCTTTATATTTGAAATGCCTCAATGTTTATGATTTCCAGAATATTTATTTTTTACGTTACTGTGTGGCCGTTTTATAGCATGATCACTTATATTTTGTCAGAAGTAAACATTCTGAAATTTGCATGCAAAATATTTCTATTAGAAATTAGAACCCATATTTAGATTTTTTTTTTTTATATACTTTTTATTGCATTTTAGGTTTGGGGGTACAAGAACATGCAAGATTGTTACATAGGTACACACATGGCAGTGTGATTTGCTGCCTTCCTCCCCATCACCTGTATCTGTTATTTCTCCCCCTGTTATCCCTCCCCAACTCCCCACCCCCTGCTGTCCCTCCCCTTTTTCCCCCCGACAGAC
>PVKV010028894.1:0-24364 GCA_004027835.1 Alouatta palliata | reverse complement strand
AGGAGGGAGAAAGGGGCCGCAGCTGGGAGGCAGAGCTGACCTCCTCCACCTGAGGCCCAGAGAGCAGCTGGGGCTGGCTGCAGTCAGGGGAATGAAGAAGGTTGGAGTGGCCTGCAGGGGCAGATCACGGAGGGCCCAGACCCAAACCGGGGCGCTGGGACATGAAGGTGAAGGTCACCGAGAGCAGCCAGGTGATGACGGGGGCCTTGTGGTTCAGAACGGTCCCTACACAAGTCCCTTCGCAGATAGGAGTGAGGACAGGCTGCACAGAGGAGCAGAACCCTGTGCGTCTGTGCACAAAAGCTGGAGGCAGGGATGAAGGAGGTTTGGCCAGAGCCAGCAGCACCATCCCCTCCTGTCCCCTGCTCAGGGAAGGCGGTGGGGCTGCCTCTCCCTGCAGCCTCTGCCTCTCTCCTCCCCGCCCCCCTTCCTGCAGAGATCATGTGTGACTTCACATCTCCTGGGGTGTGGAGGGCTCTGTTGTGGGCTCCAAGGAGAGGGGCTCACTGGGGCCAGGGAGTGGCCCTGAACCAACCTTCCCTTGAGTTTAGGTGTTGGGTGCCAGGCAGGCTGATTTTTATGGAAACCTGCTGCCCACTGCAGGATGGTTCTAGAACCACATCTGCTCAGGGGCCCGCGGTCTCAGAGAGCGGGAACTGATCCCAAAACACAGTGTGGGCCTCAGTGCCACCCTCACATCATGACAGCTGCCCAGCCCACCCAGTGTGCATCTTGGGGACCTCACTTGTCCTCGCCCAGCCTGGCGAGGAGCTGTTAGTATCTATTTGTAGTTGAGGCTTGGCGAGAGGGAGAGAAGGCACCCGAGAACACGAAGCCAAGGTTCAAATCCAAGTCTGTGCAGCCAAACCCGGCACCCTCCCACTGGCCCACGTGCCTTCCTGACCACCCATCCTTATCGCCAGGGCTTGGCAGTCTGAATAGGGGTTGCAGTTTGCCCAGATCCAGGATTTTCACTACCCCATCCCTCTCCGTCTCGCTGTTTTCTCCCTGGCACTCATGTGACGTTTGTCCTCTGTTTCCTTCTCTAGGGCCTGTCCCCCTCACTCCAGCTAGATATCAACTCCTAGGGGACAGGGGTCTTATCCTCCTGGTTCACTGTGCGGGTCCAGTTCCTGGAGCAGAGCTAGCCCAAAGGAGGGTCGTGAGACCTGGGTCAAGGACAACGTTATCTCCCATAACGGCCTGCTTCCAGCAATGTCTCCCCTATGAGACTGTGAACTCCTCCAGATGGTTCCGGTACCTGCTGGGCCTTCCTGCTGGGGCTTAGACTCCCCACAGAGCAAGCTGCGGCTTTCCACGAGGTAGCTCTCTTGTCACACAGGCTCTGGAGTACTGAGCCCAATGCTGAGGTACTGATTACTGGAGGCACTGGGCCCAATGCTGAGCCGGGCCTGCCCTCCAGGCTGGGCAATTCTGTCCTTGGCCTCCCTCAGCCCGTCCAGCTGCCCTCTGACTCAGCCTTCTCCACCCACTCCCCAGCCAAGAACTGAGTGCTGTGTCTTCCAGCTAGCCCTTACAGTTACACACCTTCTCCTTTTCCACTGTGCACACTCTTACTTAAAAACCACATGAACCCAAGAAGCTGCCTCCTTCATTTGCAAGTGAAGATGCAAGGTGATCACCCAACTGAACACTGGGAGGGACCACGTGGGGGCAGCGCACTGACTCCAGAGGCCCCTTTACAGCCCCCCAGGCCCTGAGGCCACCACGGTACCTGTGGTTAACAGGCGCTGGGTTTTAGCGACAACTCCTTTTTAGGTCACTGAGGAAATTAAGAGGTCACGTGTGATGCTCTGTAAGTGGATATTGTTCTGCCCATCATCAAGGTAAGAAGACTTTAGGCCACGGACTTGCCCATGTTCCCACACAAAGCCAGAGAGCAGGAGGCTCAGGGCAAAACCAGGGGCCTGACCACATTGTCATCCACATCACATGACTGCAGAACTGACCAGGACATCCCCAAGATGGCGAGCCTGGGGGAGGCTCCTACCAGCAGCAGCAGCGAGCTCCTCTATTAGTGCCCAGGTTTCTGCAGGATGGAACTTTCATTCAGTCTAGCTGTGCCTCCTTCTCCTCATCACTCCCTCACTAATCAGAACAAAGTCGAGGTAGGCTGGGAGACCAAATGAGTCCCGTAAGAGATGATGGAAAGGACCAGTGCAGGGGCTTGAATTAAGGTGAAGCCTTATGTCAGAGCGCGTCCTGCTCCTTTAAAAGCAACAGGTTGGAATCTGGAGCTGACTCTGGTCTGGCAAACTGCAGGGATTTGGGTTTCAGTAAGTGACCTTTCTGTTGGCACTGGTTGAGGACGGCTTGCCGTGATGTCAGGCCTTCGAGGCCCCACCAGGGAGGAGGGAGGAGGGAGGATCTGGGCAGCCGCTTCCAGTAAAAGGCAGGCATTTTGGCAGTTCGAAGGTTCAAAGGCTTGTTGCTGTTGTAAATCATAATAAGCTGATTATTGCAGTACTTGTTCTTAAAATTTCCCCCAATTGTTCCAGCTGAGTCATGAGTTACAATATGATTGTGAGTTGTTTCTTTATGGGCACGAAGAGCCCTCAGCTTTTCTTCATCTTTCTCAATAACTACGTGAACTAGAAACCCCAGCCACCTGCTCCAGCACAGGCCAGGACTGGCAAGGACTGCCGAGGACTGCTGCATCCAAGTCCCCTGGTCTGACAGCAGAGTCACCGGAGTTGACCCTCAGCTCTGAGTAGACACATGGGCTTCTTTGGTTTCGAGACTTAAGAGCTTCACAGGGATTTAGTTTGTTCTCAGAGTCACCAAGACATGAGTGAAAACTGTGGATCTGGGAAACCTCAAGCCCTGTTCAGACAGAGTTCTCCACCTGCAGGCTGTGCCACCCTTCCTCTGTCTGGGTTGTGCCAGAGCTGGGCCTGCCCTGCGCCAGAACGCTAGAGCTAATGTTTGTGTCAGTTTTTCCATTATAAAATGCCACCCACCCCGTAATCCATCTGTTAAATTACCCTCAAAGCTACAGGCTGGCAGACATGGTGTTTTTATTTCCTTCAGGACAGAGGGGGTGCCCCCCCCACCCCAGGTCTCCCAGGATCTTCCCAGGCAGCACTAACCCAGGGGAATTAACTACGGGTTTCAGCAATTCCAGTCCTCCCTCGAGTGCGGAACTGTGGGCCATGGCCTGGAGTTGCTCAGCCAGGGAACTGTTAACCTCAGCGGCGGCGTGCTCAGGACTAGCTTTGGAAACCTGTGGTGTTAAGGCTTGAACACAACAATGCCACTCTACTGGGTAGAGGGAAATGCAGCTTTCTTCACAAGCTGTCAGGAAATCGAGATGTGATCCAGCAACTGGGGAAGGGAGACGAGGTGGTATCTCGAGGCACACAGCTCACACCACAATGCACTGCAACGGAACGTGTTAGTCCAATTCTAAAAATCCTCAGTAACACTTTTTTAATATACAAGAGTCAAAAGTAGAGCAGTTTTACAATGTAGGAAAATTTAATACATACTATATAAACAACATTATTTACATCAGAAATCACTAGGACAGTGACATTTTTCACAAATATAAATTAATTACTGTTTAGTCAACGGGTTTTAAAAGTCCACAATTTTACAATAAAGAAAAACCATCTGTCCCCTGATGAGTAGGGTCCAGATGGCCTAAAGCAGCCTGGACCCTTGGCATGGCTCCCCTCACCCAACGCGGCAGCTCTCAGAGGAGCCGGACAACGCTGGTGCTGGGCTGCTGCTCCTGCTGACAAGTGGATTTTGGTCTGTAGGATTTCAGTGTCATTGTGTGACTTCCTAGATAAACCGTGATTGCACCATGAGGACTGAGGAAACCTTCAGACACACCAGGCCAGAATGTCCGCAGCACAGCCTGCAGAGTGTCTGGGTCTCCCTTGAAGGGCTAAGGAGTGACTGAAAGGGGAGCGAGCCCCGGGCTCTGCTGGGCACCTGTCTGCTGGCTCTGAAAGGCCACAGTGATGTTCACCTGGGCCTTCTCTAGGCCATAGTGTATCACTTCAAGCCTCGTTCATGTGCAGGTTTTAGGGGATGCTAGCTCCCTTCTTCCTCAACCCCTGGTATCTCTACCAACAACGAGATCTTTCAGAACCAGGTTCCAGGGAACACCACCCTCACTCACAGACTCCTGGGGCAGCTTCTCCCATTCACAAGTGAGAGAATTTACCTGTGCAAACATTTTTTTTTTCTTTAAGCATATACTATTCATACTGATTAAGTCAATGAAAAAATGCTTCATTTTTCCCCAATGCACTCTTCAAACACACTTCAGCACCTACAATTAATGTCTAATGGGGACACAGTAATTTTAGAATCAATGTAACACTGATCCAGCCAAGACTGCCTTTTGCTTCTTCATATGGCACTAAGAGTCCTGAAAGTGAAAGAAAGGAAGGTCTTCCTTCCTCAGGATGAGACATCACTGGGCATAACTCACATCTCCTATCAGTGACTCAAGAGAGAAGCCCTGACAAGCATGGGAACCTGATGGCAACACAGGGCCTCTGGTGATGCCTTCGCCTCTCCTTTCATCCCCGGAAGACACGACCCAACTCTCTGCATGGGCTCATCTCCTTCCCACCCCCGCTCCCATTGCTCAAGGGCTTGGCAAGCCAACCTCACCTTCCTCTTTGGCTTGGGCAAGGCAAACACGGGCCAGAGTCGGTATTAACAGCAAGAGGCTCCATCTGTGGTTTCCTTCTCACTGTGTGGCCTGAGTGGGGACACATGCCCTGCCCTCTCCACTGAGCAGTCACAGAGGCCTCCATGGGAGGACTGTGGCCAGGTGGCTCATGCAGTCACCAGGGCTTTGCTTCAGGGCATGTGTGGTACAGGTCTAGGCTGAGCAACCCCAAGAACTGTGAGGATTTCAGTAAGGGGATGGGTCCACTGAGGTCTCAACACAAGCATCCAAGACCTAGACCCTCCTCTGGAAACAGCACTGGCCAGCCCTATGATGCTCTGTGTGGTAGGGAGCAAGGGCCACGTCACCACCACATCTGCTTCATTCGGGGATACAAGTCAGCATGTCTTGGTAAAGGCATTCATGGTGCTGCCCAGGAGACCAGCATGCACTGAAATCCTCACAAGCGACTTCGGGGGTTTAACCCTGCACATGCCCAGCAGAAGGGTGTTCACAGCTCTGAGCCTGGACATTTACAGGCACACTGGATGTTCAAGTCAGTTATTCTGTCACCATCTAGAAAGGCCTTTGGATACTCCAATACTGGCAAGCTATACTGAAAAGAAAACTGAAGGCCCCAGTGTCAGTAAATTGAAAAGAGCCTCCTTAATTGATGCAATCAACTTGCTTCCTAAACGTGATTCAATTCAACTCTAGTATGATTCTTACTATCTATAGCTCAGTCACTGTCTTTGGATGGTCCCTGTTTCAGAGAAAGTTTAACTAAGCTTTATACCTGATCATATTCTAAGAGAAACTGAATTCAATTTTAATGATCTCCAACTAGCAGGAGAAACTTGTTCACCACGGGTACTTATTTCCATCTGCCCACTACATGATGTGTGATTCTATCCAATCGATTTCCTCAAGCTGTGAAAAGGGAAAGGAAATGCAGTCAAAGTGTTGACCTAGCCCAGTACTGAAAGTTCCCCCCACTATGCTGGCACTACTGAACCTCACATTAGAAGCCTGTTTGCTGCCTGCACCAGGACCCCCAACTTTGTGATTGCAAGCAACAAGTGGTCAGTAGGGCTGCCTTTGTGTCCTCCTCTCCAGGTCCTGTAGTTTCCCTTCTCACCACAGGAATCAGAAATCCACCAGGGATTCCAGTTCCCTGGCCACAGTACTCCCCACCCTAGCCCACCCTACCCCTTCCCCAGCCTACTCCCCAGTCAAGTCATACTCACGCTGGCGTCAACACTGTCGAACTCACAGTACTCAAAAGTCAGCCAGAGCAACCTACTTTTCCCGGCATGGTGGGGAAAGGAGGCCCACTCAGGAGACCAAACCTCTGAAATGTACAAAGACAGTGTGGGAAAATTAGTGTTGGCAGAGATGAAGCCGCTGTGGAAGCCACTGCCCTCTCACTACCTCCCCACCCCAACCCCGCCCACAGGTTTCTCATAATGAGGCTGAGTGTCTCATTTCTCCCAAAAATGCATTTGAGGGGTATACCTACTCCCCTTCAAGTCCTGTGCTTGTTCCCACCCACCTGCCCGCACTCCCCACTCCCTGTCAGCAGCATCCATCATGTCAGGGTGAACCAAATCAGGCAAATCACGCACTGTCCCATCAGGCCCCAGCTGCCTACCTGCACCAGCTCCTGCCCACCCACGCACTAAGGTCCTAGGAACACTGACCCTGGCGAGAAAACATTCAAGACTCTGAAGATCCCCTATTCCTTGACTGGAGAAACACATCCCAGTGAAGCTGGTATACACAAAGTCAGTCCTTCCTCCAAGTGCCCATCACAGTGGGAGGCCAGAACTAGGCTGACATGGGATGGGGTGCCAAAGTGCAGGAGTGGTGACCTGAATCAGAGCTGGACCCAGTAAAAGGCCTCCCATTCCTTGAAGTGCTCCTTCAGCCAGTGAGTTGACAGCAGCAGCATGTCCGAAACTCCACTTACTGGTCTAGATAACTGGCTACTATTGGATCAGACCAAAAACATCCATGTTGGATGACTCTTGCTCTCTCCTTTGAGAGCTGTCCTTTATGTTTTCCGAACATTCCAATTATAATCTGGGTTGTTTTTCTGTTCTAGTGATCTCTCCAAAGGAGATCTATGATCCAGGGGTGACTTGGAGTCATGAGGAGACTTCTGAGAAGGGAGTGATTGAGGATCTGAGACTGTGGGGTGCAATGGGGGTAGGGGCTGTTTATACTCCCCCAGTTTGTCTGTGTGGAAAGAGCGGTAATGGTCTGAGGGTCCCTGGCCATGGTAGCCCACAGGGGGGTGGTGATCAGACATTCAGCGGAAATCCTGCTGGTGGTCATTTTGAGGCCTAAATTCCTCGGATCGCCTTCACTTGGAGTCATGATGGTGCCTGAAATAGAGATGCAAGGATCAGCTGAAAGGCTGGAGTCAGATTCCCATCCACTTCTCTTCACCACCCACTTGGCTGTTCCTCATACACTCATATTCAAGGACACTTACAAACGGACTCAAAGACAGATGCTCACGTTACTAGGAATCAAAAAAACTAAAGTAATAACAAAGAGTCATTTTACACTTATTAGCAAACCACATCCTATGAAATGACATAAGCCTCATCAAGTGTGCAGTGACACAAGTATACACTTGAAACAATCATTGATGGCTTTGCAAACTCACTCCCTTTAGGGAAAATCTGATTAAGACCCATAAACATTTTCATATTTCTGGACCCAGCCCATGAGAAAAAGAGACACAGAAATTATTTTGTAAGTTATTAGTAACAGCAAAAGCCACCATCGACTTAAATATGCAATGAGTAAGTGAATAGTTAGTAAAATTCTCTTAAAAGTTAACTCAATTTGAAGAGTACTAAAATTTTTGGCTTGTACCATGGTAAACTGCTCATGATACCATTAAAAAAAGAATTAGTCAAACTCCACAACAAAGACAAGCCAACTCAAAAACAGGCAAAGAATTGGAACAGACATTTCTCCAAAGAAGATATACAAATGGCCAAAAAATCATGAAAAGATATTCAATATCATTAATCATCAGGGTAATGCAAAACAAGCCCACAACAAGACTACTTCACACCCACCAAAATTGCTCTATTCATTTAAAAAAATAAAAATAAAAGCAGGAAATAAGTGTTGCCAAGATGAGGAAAACCTGCAACACTCATACATTGCTGGTAGGAATGTAAAATGTTCAGCCATAAAGAGTATGACTAACAATTCCACTCGTGGGTACATATCCAAAACTGAAAACAGGTGGTCAAAGACTTACACACCAGTCTTCCCTGTAGCATTGCTCACAATGGCCCAACGATGGAAACAACTCAAATGGTTGTCAACAGATGAATAGATAAACAAAATGTGGCATAATGAAATATTCTTCAGCCATAAAATGGAATGAGTAGTGATGAATGAATGAATCTTAAAAACATTATGCTAAGCGAAAGACACCAGACACAAAAAGTCACATATTATATGACTCTTTCTATATGAAATGTCCAGAATATGCAAATCCAGAGAGACTGAATGCAGACTCGGGGTTGCCAGAGACCTGGGAGAGGGAATCATGGGGAAGGCTTATTTAATGGTTAGAGGATATTCACTGAGTGATGAAGTGTTTCGGAACCAGACAGAAGTGGTGGCTGCCCAACAATGTAAATGCACTAAGATCATTCAGTTGTTCGGTTTGAATAGTTCCTTTACGTGATCTGAATTTCACCTCAATAAAAGAGAGGGAGGAAGAACTGGGAAACTTCAAGTTTCAGTCAAAATGGAATAACAAGGACGAGATTGACCCTCCCACCCAAAATAGCCAAAAGGGACAAAATGTATAGAAAAGTGGTTTTCAAGACACCAGACGTAAGGCAATGAAGAACAGTAATCCCCGAGAAATGGACACTAATGAAATGAAACTTTTAACTGTCCCTGCTCACCCTCATGAGATAGTCCTCAGGCTGTGACACAGGAAGAAAGAAACCCAAAAAGAGACCAGGTGGCCTGCCAAGGTGTGGGAATGGGGAACCAGGTGGCTAGAGTTCATAGGACATGGTTTGAGAATCTACAGAGAAAGAAGTTTGAAGATCTACAGAGGGTTCCCAGGTATACAGCTGAATACTGTTTTGGGTGTGCATGTGGGGAGATGACCCAAGGCCAGGGAAAGAACCATCAAAAAGACTGAAGGTAATATTGCCCTGTGCTCACAAAGAACTGGCATAGTGCCTGTTCTCAGCAGCCACACCAAAGGCCTCCAGGTTAAAAAGGCCCTGGTGGCATGGTTTGGTGTGTCCCTCCAAATCTCACGTGGAAATAGGACCTCCGATGTTGTAGTGGGGGGTGTTTGGGCAGATCCCTCATAAATAGCTTGGTGCTGTCCTTGTGAGGATGATGAGTGAGTTCTCTGAGTTCATGTGGGAGCTGGTGGTTTAAAAGAGCCTGGCACCTCCTCTTCTCTCTCTTGCTCCCTTTCATGCCATAGGACACCTTGCCTTCACCTACCACCATGAGTAAAAGCTCCCTGAGTCCTCCCAGGAGCCAGCAGATGCTGGTGCCATGCTGGCACAGCCTGCAGAACTTTGAGCCAAATAAAACTGTTCCTTTATAAATTACCCAGCCTCAGGTATTCCTGTACAACAATGCAAAACAGACTAAGGCAGTTGGGTAGAGTGTAATGAGGCTCCTTACCTTGGAGGTGGGCAATCAGCCCTTGATTGAGCACTGCTCTGCTTCTGCCGAACGGATGTTAACAGCAAGATCTGAAAGAGCGCACTGCTTCCAAAAACATCTGTAACTCATAAAAAAGCTCCAGAATACATAAAGGAATACAAAAAGATACAGAACCCAACAAGGTAAAAGTTACATCTGGCATCTTATAAAAAATATTTTTAAACAGAGTAAATATAGAGGGTTTATATTCTTTATAACAGAGTACAGGAAGAAGGTTTATATTTTTTATAAATGACAATTTTGTGAATGTGTATATATTTTATAACAGAGTACAAATAGAGGGTGTATATATTTAATAATAGTACAAATAGAGGATTTATATTTTTTATAGAAGAAAATTTTCTGAATGAGTATATATTTAATAAGTGTAAAAATAGAGGGAGTATATATTTTATAACAGAGTACATAGAGAGGATGTATATATTTTATAACAGAGTACAAATAGAGGGTTTATATTTTTCATAAAATATATTATGTGAGTGTGTATAATTTTTGTAACAGAGTACATATAGAGGGTGTATATTTTTTATAACAGAGTGCAGTAGAGGGTGTATATATTTTATAACACAGTACAAATAGGTGGTGTATATATTTTATCACAGAGTACAATATAGGGTTTGTATTTTTTATAAAAGACAATTTTGTGAGTTTGCATATTTTGTATAACAGAGTACATATAGTCGGTGTATATATTTATAACAGAGTACAAATACAGGGTGTGTATTTTTTATAAGGGAGTACAAATAGAGTGTTTATATTTTTTAAAGGAATATTTTGTTAGTGTGTATATATTTTATGTCACAGTACAAATAGAGGGTGTATATATTTTATTACACTGTACAAATAGTGTACAAATATATTGTACTACACTGTATGCTTTTTATAACAGAGTAAAAATAAAGGGTGTATATATTTATAACAGAGTACAAAGAGTGGGTGTATATTTTTTATAACAGAATAAAAATAAAGGGTGTATATTTTTTATAACAGGGTAAAGATGGAGGGTGTATATTATTTATAACAGAATAAAATAGAGGATTTATAGTTTTTTATAAAGGACTACGCTGTGATTGTGTACAATTTTTATAACAGAATATAAAAACAAGTTGTATATTTTTTATAACAGAGTACAACAGAGGGTGTATATAATTTATTACACAATACAAAAAGAGGGTGTATATACTTTAAAACAGTGTACAATATACGGTTTATTCTTTTTGTAAAATACTTTACTGTGAGTGTGAAGATTTTTTAACAGAATAGAAATTGTGGCTGTATATATTTTATAATAGTGTGCAAACAGAGTGTGTATATTTTTTATAACAGAGTACAAATGGGTGTATTTTTTATAACAGAGTAAAAATACAGGGCGTATATATTTTACAACAGTGTACATAGAGAATGTGTATGTATTTTATAACAGAGTACAAATAGAGGGTTTATTTTGTTTTTGTAAAAGTCAAATTTGTGACTGAGTATATTTTTTATAACAGAGTAAAAATTGTGGGTGTATATTTTATATAATAGAATACAATTGGATGGTGTGTATTTTCTACAACAGAGTACAAACAGCGGGTGTATAATTTTTACTACAGAGTACAAAAAGAGTGAATATATTTTTTATAAAAACTTTTGTTAGTGTGTATATTTTATATAACTGAATACAAACAGAGGGTGTATATTTTTGTAACAGTAAAAACAGAGGGTTTGTATTTTTTATAAAAGACTATAGTGTAAATGTGTATATTTCTAATAACAGAGTACAGATAGAGGGTGTATATTTTTTATGACAGAAAACAAATAGAGGCTTTATATTTTTTATAAAGATACTTTGCAAGTTTGTGTATTTTTATAACAGAGTACAGGTAGATGGTTTATATGTTTTAAAACACAGTACAAATAGAGGGTGTATTTTATATAACAGTAAAAATAGAGGGTTTATATTTTTAATAAAACACTATTTTGTGAGTATGTATATATTTTATAAGAGAGTACTAATAGAGTGTTCATATTTTTTATAACACAGTACAAATAGATTGTGTATATTTTTATAACAGTACAAATAGAGAGTTTACATATTTTATAAAAGACTGTTGTGTGAGTGTGTATATTTTTTGTAACAGAGTATAAAAGGTGTGCATTTTTTATAACAGAGTAGAAGTAGAGTGTGTATCTTTTATAACAGTGTAAAAATAGAGGGTGTATATTTTTTATAACAGTGTATGTATAGAGGGTGTATATATTTTATAACAGAGTAGAAATAGAGGGTTTATATTTTTTGTAAAAGTCTATTTTTTACTTTGTATATTTTTTATAAGAGTAAAAATTGTGCGAGTATATTTTTTCTGAAAGAGTACAATTAGAGGGTGTAAATATTCTATAATAGAGTACAAATTGAGGGTGTATATTTTTTATAACAGAATATAAATAGAGTGCTTACATTTTTAATAAAAGGCTATTCTTTTAGTGTGCATATTTTATATAACACAGTACAAACAGAGGGTGTATATTTTTTATAGCAGAGTACAAATAGAGCATTTATATTATTTATAAAAGGCTATATTGTAAGTGGATATACAGGGTACAAATTCAGGGTGTATATTTTCTATAACAGTACAAATAGAGGATTCATGTTTTTATAAAGATATTTTGCAAGTGTGTATATTTTTATAACAGAGTAATGTAGAGGGTTTATATTTTTTATAACGGAGTACAAATAGAGGGTATATATTTTTTATAACAGAATATAAATAGAGGGTGCATATATTTTATAACAGAGTACAAACATAGGGTTCATATTTTTGGTAAAAGACTATTTTGTGAGTGTGTATGTTCCTTGTAACAGATTACAAAAAGAGGGTGTATATATTTTATAACAGAGTAAAAAGAGTGGGTGCATATTTTTTTAAACAGTAAATATATAGGGTTTATATTCTTTATAACAGAGTGCAGGTGGAAGGTTTATATTTTTTATAAATGACAAATTTGCAAATGTGTATATTTTTTGTAACAGAGAACAAATAGAGGGTGTATATTTTTATAAAAGACAAAATGTGTGTTTATTTTGTATAACACAGTAAAATAGGGGGTATATATTTTTTATAACAGCATAAATAGAGGGTGTATATTATTTATAGCAGAGTACAAAGAGGGGGTCTAAATTTTTTATTACAGAGTAGAAAAAGAAGGGGTATATTTTTTATAACACAGTACAAGAGATGGTGTATATTTTTTATAACAGAGTATAAGTAGAGGATGTATATTTTTTATAATACAGTACAATTACAGGGTGTATACTTTTATGACAGAGCAAAAATAGAGGGTGTATTTTTTTATAGCAGAGTGCAAAGAGGGAGTCTATACTTTTTATTACAGAGTAGAAAAGAAGGTATATTTTTTATAACAGAGTATAAATAGAAGGTGTATATTTTTATAACAGAGTAAAAATAGAGGGTACATATTTTTTATCATACATAAAAAATAGAAGGTGTACATTTTTTATAACAGAGTAGAAATAGGGGGAGCATTTATATTAAAACAGAGTAAAAGTAGAGGGTGTATATTTCTTATAACAGACTAATTTGTGAATGTGTGTATTTTGTATAACAGTAAAAATAGAGGTTGCATATTTTTTATAACAGAGTACAAATAGAGGGTGTATATTGTATATAACAGAGTAGAAATAGATTGTGCATATTTTTTATAACAGAGTGGAAATAGACGGTGTGTTTGTCTTAAACAGAGTGCAAGTAGCAGGGGTATATATTTTGTAACAGACTATTTTCTGAGGGTGTGTATTGTGTATAACAGAGTAAAATAGAGGGTACATATTTTTTATAACAGAGTAGAAATAGAGGGTGTGTATTTTGTATAACAGAGTAAAAATAGAGGATGTATTTATTTTAAAACAGAGTACAAGTAGAGGGTGTATATTTTTTATAACAGTACAAATTGAGGGTGTATATTTTTTATAACACAGTAGAAATAGAGGGTGTGTATTTTGTATAACAGAGTAGAAATAGAGGGTGTATTTATTTTAAAACAGAGTACAATTAGAGGGTGTATATTTTTTATAACAAATTATTTGGGAGGGTGTGTATTTTGTATAACAGAGTAAAAATAGAGGATGTGTATTTTTTATAACACAGTACAAATAGAGGCTGTGTGTTTGCATAACAGAGTAAAAATACAGGATGTATATTTTTTATAAAGGAGCAGAAATAGAGGGTGTATATTTTTTATAACAGAGTACAAATGGAGGGTGTATTTATTTTAAAAGAGTGTACAAGTGGAAGGTGTATATATCTTAGATTACTTTGTGAGTGTGTGTATTTTATATAGCAGAGCAAAAATACAGGGTATATATTTTTTAAAACAGAGTACGAATAGAGGGTGTATATTTTTCATAACAGACTAAAAATAGAGGGGGTATATTTTTTATAATAGAGTAGAAATAGAGGGCATATATTTGTTAAAATAGAGTACAAATAGACCGTATATATATTTTATAACAGGGTACAAATCGAGGGATCATATTTTTTATAACAGAGTACAAATAGAAGGTGTATATTTTATATGAAAGGGAGGAAATAGAGGGTGTATATTTTTTCTATCAAAGTAAAAATAAGTGTGTATGTATATTACGGCAGAGTAAAAACAGTGGGTGTATATTTTTTATAACAGAGCACAAATGGATAGTGTATATTTTTTATAAGAGGGTAGAAATAGAGGACTTATATTATTTATAACAGAGTAGTATTATGGGGTGAATATATTTTATAAGAGATTCCATTGGAGGGTATATACTTTTTATAACAGATTAATTTGTGAGTGTGTATATTTTTTATCACAGAGTAGAAATAGAGATTGTGTTTATTTTAAAACAGAGTACAATTAGAAGGTGCATATTTTTTATAACAGACTATTTTCTCAGTGTGTGTATTTTGTATAACAGAGTAAAAGTGGAGGGTTTATATTTTTTATAACAGAGTACAAATAGGGGGTGTATATTTTTTATAACAGAGTAGAAATAGCAGTGGTATATTTTTTATAACAGAGTAAATTAGAGGGTGTATATATTTTATTAAATGGTACTAATAGAAGGTGTATATTTTTTATAATAAAGATAGAGGGTATGTATTTTTTTATAACATAGTAGAAATAGTGGATGTATATTTTTTATAACAGGGTAGAAATAGAGGGGGTAATTTAAAAGCGTACAAGCAGTGGGTATATATTTTTTATAACAGACAATTTTGTGAGAGTAAGCATATTGCATTACAGAGTAAAACTAGAGGGTGTATATTTTTTATAACTGTACAAATAGAGGGTGTATATTTTATGTAACAGATTAAAAAGAGAGGGCATATATATTTTATAACAGAGTAGAAATTGGGGTTATATATTTTGTATAACAGTGTATAAACAGAGTTTGTATTTACTTTAAAACAAAGTAGAAGTAGAGGGTGTATATTTTTATAACAGACTACTTTGTGAGTGTGTGTATTTTAAATAACAGAGTACAATTGGAGCTATTATATTTTTTATTACAGAGTACAAATAGATGGTGAATATTTCTTATAACAGAGAAAAAGTAGAGGGTGTATATTTTTTATACCACAGTAAAAATAGAGGGTGTATATTTTTTATTACAGAGTAGAAATAAAATGGGTATATTTTTTGTAACAGAGTACAATGAAGGGGTGTATATTATTTATAACAGAGTAAAACTACAGGGCATAAATTTTTTATTGCATTGTACAAATACAGATGTATATTTTTTATGAAAGAGTAAAAATAGACTGTATATATTTTTTACAACATGGTAGAAATAGAGGGTGTATATTTATTATAACAGAGTAGAAATAGGGAAAGTTTTTATTTTAAAACCTAGTACAAGTAGTGTGTGTATATTTTTCATAACAGACTATTTGTGTGTTTATTTTGCATGACAGAGTAAAAATAGAGGGTGTATTTATTTTAAAACAGAGTACAAAAGAAGGTGTATATCTTTTATAACAGAATAGAAATCGAGGGAGTATATTTTTAATAACAGAGTACAAATAGAGGGTGTATATTTTATACAATAGAGAGGAATTAGAGGGCGTATATTTTTTCTAACAGAGTAGAATATGAGGGTGTATGTATTTTATAATAGAGTAAAATTAGTGGGTGTATATTTTTTATAACAGAGTAAAATTAGAGGGTGAATATTTTTTATTAGAGAGTACAAATAGAAGATGTATATATTTTATAACAGAATAAAAATAGAGGGTATATATTTTTTATAACATAGTAGAAATAGAGGGCATAAGTTTTTTATAACAGACTATTTTGTGAGTGTGTGTATTTTGTATAACAGAGTAAAATTTGAGGGTGTATATTTTTTATAGCAGAGTACAAATAGAGGGTGTACATTTTTTATGAGGGTAAAAATAGAGTTTATAAATTTTTTATAACAGAGTAGAAATTGAGGGTGTATTTATTTTAAAACAGAACAAACGGATGTGTATCTTTTTTATAACAGACTCTTTTGTGAGTGTGTGCATTTTAAACAACAAAGTAAAAGTAGGGGGTATATAGTTTTTATAACAGAGTAGAAATAGATTGTGTATTTTTTTTAAATCAGAGTACAAGTAGAGGGTGTATATTTTTTATAACAGACTATATTTTGAGTGTGTGTATTTTGCATAACAGAGTAAAAATAGTGGGTGTATATTTTTTATAACAGAGTAAAAACAGTTGATGTATATTTTTTCCAACAGAGTATAAGTAGGGGATGTATATTTTTTAGAACAGAGTAATAATAGAGGTTGTATTTATTTTAATACAGAGTAGAAGTAGAGGGTGTATATTTTGTATAACAGACTATGTTGTGAGAGTGTGTATTTTGTATAACATAGTAAAATAGAGGGGGCATATTTTTTAAAAGAAAATACAAACACAGTATGTATATAATTTATAACAGAGTAAAAATAGAGGTTATATATTTTTCCTAACAGAGTAGAAATAGAGGGTGTATATTTTTCATAACAGAGTGGAAATGGAGGGTGTATTTATTTTAAATCAGGGTACAGGTACAGGATGTATATAACAGACAATTTTTTTGAGTGTGTGTATTTTGCGTAACAGTAAAATAGATGGTTTATGTTTTTTAT
Source organism: Alouatta palliata (assembly GCA_004027835.1). Lineage (NCBI taxonomy): Eukaryota > Metazoa > Chordata > Mammalia > Primates > Atelidae > Alouatta > Alouatta palliata. Next base: position 7,822 of record PVKV010028894.1, on the reverse strand, counting down.
AACAGAGTACAAATAGAGGGTGTATATAATTTATTACAGAGTAGAAATACAAGGTGTGTATTATTTTAACAGAGTAAAAATGGAGGGTATATATATTTTACAACATAGTAGAAATGGAGATTGTATATTTTTATAACATAGTATATACTATAACAGTAGAAATAGAGCATGTATTTACTTTAAAACAGAGAACAAATAGAGGGTGTATATTTTTTATAACAGTTAATTTTGTGAGTGTGTGTGTTTTGTATAACAGATTAATAATATAGGTTGTATATATTTTATAACAGACTGCAAATAGATGGTGTATGTTTTTTATAACAGTAAAAATAGAGGTTATATACATTTTAAAACAGAGTAGAAACAGAGGGTGTATATTTTTTATAACACAGTAGAAATAGATGGTGCAATTATTTTAAAACTGAGTGTAAGTAGAGGGTATATATTTTTATAACAGACTATTTTGTGAGTGTGTGTATTTTGTATAACAGAGTAAAAATAGAGTGTGTATTTTTTTTATAACAGAGTACAATTATAGGGTGTATATTTTTTATAAGAGACTAAAAATAGAGGGTATATATTTTTTATAACAGAGCAGAAATTTAAGGTGTATATTTTTTCTAACAAAATAGAATTAGAGGGTGTATTTATTTTAAAACAGAGTACAAGTAGAGAGCTTTTATTTTTTATTACAGAATAAAAAGAGGTGTATATTTTTTATTACAGAGTACAAAAAGTATGTGTATATTTTTATAACACTGTAAAAATAGAGGGTATATATTTTTTATAACACAATAGAAATTGAGGGTGTATATTTTGTATAACAGACTATTAATACAGGATGTATTTACTTTAAAACAGAGCACAAGTATAGGGTGTATATTTGCATAACAGACTACTTTGTGAGTGTGTGTATTTTAAATAACAGAATACAAATAGAGCTTTTATATTTTTTTATAACAGAGTACAAATAGAGGGTTTATATTTATGAAAACAGTAAAAATAGAGGGTGTATATTTTCTTCAGCAGAATATAATTAATGGATGTATATTTTTTATAACAGAATAAAATAGAGGATACATATTTTTTATAACAGAGTAGAAATAGAGGGTGTGTATTTTGTATAACAGAGTAGAAATAGAGGGTGTATTTATTTTAAAACAGAGTACAAGTAGAGGGTGTATATTTTTTATAACAGAGTACAAATTGAGAGCGTATATTTTTTATAACAGAGTAGAAATAGAGGGTGTGTATTTTGTATAACAGAGTGGAAATAGAGGGTGTATTTATTTTACAACAGAGTACATGTAGAGGGTGTACATTTATTAAAACAGACTATTTTGTGAGTGTGAGTATATTGTATAAGAGAGTAAAAATAGAGGGTGTGTATTTCTTATAACAGAGTACAAATAGTGTGTGCATATTTTATAACAGAGTAAAATTAGAGGGTATATATTTTTATAACAGAGGAGACATAGAGGGTGTATATTTTTTATAACAGAGTAAAAATGTAATGTATATATTTTTATAACAGTAGAAATAGAGGGTGTATATTTTTAATAACAGAATAGAAATAGAGGGTATATATTTTATATAACTGAACAGAAATAGAGGGTGTGTATTTTTGTAACAAAATAGAAATAGAGGGTGTATTTATTTTAAAACCGAGGACATGTAGAGGGTGTATGTTTTTTATAACAGAGTAAAAATAGAGGGTGTAAATTTTTTATAACAGTGTAGAAACAGAGGGTATATTTATTTTAAAACAGAGTAAAAATAGAGGGTGTATATTTTTTATTACAGAGTACAAATAGAAGGTGTATATTTTGTATAACACAGTAAAAATAGAGAGTATATATTCTTTATAACATCGTAGACATAAAGGGTGTATATTTTTTCTAACAGACTATTTTGTGAGTGTGTTTATTTTGTAAAACTGTGTAAACATAGAGGGTGTATATTTTTTATAACAGAGGACAAATAGAGAGTGTATAATTTTTATGACAGAGTAAAAATAGAGGTTATATATTTTTTACAACAGTGTAGAAATAGAGGTTGTGTTTATTTTAACACAGAGTACAAGTAGAGGGTGTATATCTTTTATAACATAGTACAAATACAGGGTTTATATTTTTTATAACTACAAATAGAGGGTGTATATTTTATAACAGAGTAAAATTAGAGGGTGCGTATTTTTTGAAACTGCATACAAATAGAGGATTCATATTTATTATAAAAGAGTACAAATAGAAGGTTTATATTTTTTATATCACACCTTCGGTGAGTGTGTGTATTTTTATAACAGAGTACAAAAGGAGTGTGTATATATTATATAACACAGTGAAAACACAGGGCATATATTTTTTATAACAGTAAAATAGAGGGTGTATATTTTATAACACAGTACAAATAGAGTGTATATTTTCTATAACAGATTATAATTAGAGCGTGTATATGTTTTATAAAGAATAAAAATAGAGGGATTATATTTTTTATAACACTATTTTGTGAGTGTGTATGTTTTCTAATAACAGAGTAGATAGGGATGAAGGTGTATATTTTATATAACAGAGTAAAAACAGAGACTGTGTATTTTTTAAAACAGAGTACAAATAGAAGGTGTGTGTTTTTTATAATACAGTAAAATTAGAGGCCGTATATTTTTTACAACAGAGTACAAATAGAGGGTTTATATTTTTTATAAAGGACTATATTGTGAGTGTGTATATATTTTTTATAACAGACTACAAAGAGAGGGTGTATTATTTTTATAACAAGCAGAAATAGAGGATGTGTATTTTTGTTAAACCAGTTCAAATAGATGGTGTATATTTTTATAACAGAGTAAAAATAGAGGGTTTATATTTTTTATAATAGAGAACAAATAGAGGGTGTATATTTTTTGTAACAGAGTACAAATAGAGGGTTTATATTTTTATAAAAGAGTATAGTGTAAGTGTATATATATTTTATAACCAGGTCCAATTGGAGGGTGTATATTTTTTATAACAAAGTAAAAATAGATGTCTTATATATTTTATAAAAGACAATTTTTTGTTTGTATATTTTTAATACCAGAGTACAAATAGAAGGTGTATATTTTTATAACAGAGTACAAACAGAGAGTGTATATTTTTTATAACAGAGTACAAATAGAGAGTGTATATTTTTTATAGAGGACTAATTTTTGAGTGTGTATATTATTTATAACAGTACAAACAGTGGCTTTATATTTTATGTAACAGAGTAAAAATAGAGTGTATTTTATAAAAGACAATATTGTGAGTGTGTATATTTTTTATAACAGACTAAAAATAGATTGTGTATATTATTTGCAAAAAACAGAGAGTTTAAATTTTTCATAAAAGACTATTTTGAGAGCGTGTATACTTTTTATTACAGAGGACATGAAGAGGGTTTATATTTTTTACAATAGAATATATTGTGAGTGTGTATATTTTTTACAACAGGTTACAAATTGAGGGTGTATATTTTTTATAACAGTACAAGTAGAGGGTGTATATTTTTTATAACAGACTGTTTTGTGAGAGTTTGTATTTTGTATAACAGAGTAAAAATAGAGAGTGTATATTTTTTATAACAGTAAAAATAGAGGGTGTACATTTTGTCTCACAGAGTATAAATAGGGGGTGTATATTTTATATAACAGAGTAAATATAGACAGTGTATTTATTTTAATAATGAGTACAAGTAGAGGGTGTATATTTTTTATATCAGACTTTTTTGTGAGTGTTTGTATTTTGTATAACAGAGTGAAAATAGAGGGTGTATAATTTTTTTTAGAAAGTAAAAATAGAAGGTGTATATTTTTTATAACAGAGTAAAATTAGATGGTATATATTGTGAATAACAGAAATAGAGGGTGTAAATTTTTTATAACAGAGTACAAATAGAGGGTGTATATTTTTTATAATAGAGTAAAAATAGAGGGTATATTTTTTTATAACAGTATAATAAAGGCTGTATATTTTTTATAATAGCGTGGAAATGCTGTATTTATTTTAAAATAGAACAAATAGGGGGTGTATTTTTTTTAATAGAAGAAATAGAGGGTGTATTTATTTTAAAACAGAGTACAAGTAGATTTTGTATATTTTTTATAACAGACTATATTTTCTGTGTGTTTATTTTGTATAAAAAATAGAGGGTGTATATTTTTTATAACAGAGTACAAATAGAGAGTCTATATTTTTTATAGCAGAGTAAAAACAGAGGTTTTATATTTTCTATAACAGATTGGAAATAAAGGGTGTATATTTTTTATAACATAGTAGAAATAGAGGCTGTATTTATTTTAAAGCAGAGAACAAATAGAGGGTGTATATTTTTTCTAACAGATTATTTTGTGAGTGTGTGCATTTTGTATAACAGAGTAAAATGGTTTATAATTTTTATAACAGCAGAAATAGAGGATGTATATTTTTTATAGAAGAGTAGAAAGAGGGGTCTATATTTTTTATTACAGAGTAGAAAAAGAAGGCGTATATTTTTCACAAGAGAGTACAAGAGATGCTGTATATTTTTTATAATAGAGTATAAATAGAGAATGTATATTTTTTATAATAGAGTACAATTACAGGGTTTATTTATTTTATGACAGAGTACAAATAGAGGGTGTATATTTTTATAACAGAGTACAAATGGAATGAGTGTATTTATTTAAACAGTAAAAATAGACTGTATATTTTTATAACAGAGTAAAATTAGAGGGTGTTTATTTTTTCAATAGAGTACAAATAGAAGGTGTACATTTTTATAACAGAGTAACAATAGAGGGCACATATTTTTTATAACAGAGTAGAAAGAGAGGGTGTATATTTTTTATAACAGAGTAACAATAGAGGGTATATATTTTTTATAACAGAGTAGAAAGAGAGGGTGTATATTTTTTATAACAGAGTAGAAATAGAGGGTGTATATATTTTAAAACATGGTACAAGTAGAGGGTGTGTATTTTTTATAGCACACTATTTTGTGAGTGTGTGTATTATGTATAACAGAGTAGAAACAGAGGGTGTTTATTTCTTATAACAGAGTACAAATAAAGGGTGTATATATTTTATAACAGAGTAAAAATTGAGGGTATGTAAATTTTATGACAGAGTGGAAACAGAGGGTGTATATTTTTTACAACAGAATAGGAACACATGGTGTATATTTTTCATAAAAGACTAGAAATAGATCGTGTATTTATTTTAAAACAGTACAAGTAGAGGGTGTATATTTTTTATAACAGACTATTTTGTGAGTGTGTATATTTTGTATAACAGTAAATATAGAGAGTGTATATTTTTTATAACAGAGTAAAAATAGAGGGTGTATATTTTTTATAACAGAGTATAAATAGAGGGTGTGAATTTTTTATAACAATAGAAATGGAGGGTGCATTTATTTTAAAACACAGCAGAAGACGGTGTACATTTTTTATAACAGACTAATTTGTGTGTGTATTTTGTATAATAGAGTAGAAACAGAGGGTGCACATTTTTTATAACAGACTAAAAATAGAGGGTGTATATTTTTTACAGCAGAGTAGAAATAGCAGGTGTATATTTTATATGACAGAGTAAAAATAGAGGGTATATATTTTTTATAACAGAGCAGAAATAGAGGGTGTATATATTTTATACCAGAGTAAATATAGAGGGTGTATATATTTATACCAGGGTAAATATAGAAGTTGTATATTTTTTATAACAGAGTAAAAATAGAGGCTGTATATTTTTTATAATGCATTAGAAATAGAGGGTGTGTTTATTTTAAAATAGAGCACAAGTATGGGGTGTTTTTTTATAACATATTTTTCCTAAGAGAGTAGAAATAGAGGGTGTACATTTTTTATAACAGAGTAAAAATAGAAGGTGCATATATTCTATAACATAGTAAAAATACAGGGGTGTATAGTTTTTATAACAGTACAAATTGAGGATATATATTTTTTAAAACAGAGTACATGTAGAGGGTGTACATTTTTTGTAACAGAGTAAAAATTCAGGGTGTATATTTTTATTACAGAGTAAAAATAGACCGTGTATATGTTTTAAAACAGAGTACATGTAGGGAGTGTATATTTTTTATAACAGAGTACAAATCTTGGGGTTATATTTTTTATACTAGAGGGTGTATATTTTTTATAACAGAGTATAAATGGAGGGTGTTTATTTTTTATAACAGATTAGAAATACAGGTTGTGTTTCTTTTAAAACACAGTACATGTAGAGGGTGTATATTTTCTATAACAGAGTACAAATTGAGGATGTATATTTTTTATAACAGTAAAAAACGGGGTATATTTTTTATAACAGAGTACAAATTGACGGTATATTTTTTACAACAGAGTGTAAATGGAGGGTGTATATTTTTTATAACAGAGTAAAAATAGATTGTGCATATTTTTAATAACAGACTAGAAATATAGGATGTATTTTTTTATAACACAGTAGAAATTGAGTGTGTATTTATTGTAAAACAGAGTACATGTAGATTGTATATTTTTTATAACAGAAAAAATTGAGGGTGTATATTTTTTATAACAGAGTACAAATTGAGTGTGTATTTATTTTAAAACAGAGTGTATGTAGAGGGTGTATTTTTTTATAACAGAGTACAAATTGAGGGTTTATATTTTTTATAACAGTAAAAATAGAGGGTATATATTTTTTATAACAGAAAAAATTGATGGTGTATATTTTTTTATAACAGAGTAGAAATAGAGGGTGTACTTATTTTAAAACAGAGTACATGTAGAGGGTATATATTTTTTATAACAGTACAATTTCAGGGTGTACATTTATTATAATGGTGTTGAAATAGGGAGTGTACATTTTTTATAACCGAGTGTAAATGAAGGGTTTATATTTTTTATAACTGAGTAAAATTAGATGGTGTATATTTCCAATAACACACTAGAAATAGAGGGTGTATATTTTTTATAACAGAGGAGAAATAGTTTGTGTATTTATTTTAAAACAGAGTAAATGTAGAGGGTGTATATTTATAATAACAGTAAAAATTGAGGTGGTGTGTTTTTCATAACAGAGTAAAAATAGAAGACATATATTTTTAATAACATACTAGAAATAGAGAGTATATATTTTTTATAACAGAACAGAAATAGAGGGTGTATGCTTTTTGTAACACAATGGAAATAGAGGGTGTATTTATTTTAAAACCGAGAACATGTAGAGGGTGTACATTTTTTATAACAGACTATACTGTCAGTGTATGAATTTTGCATAGCAGAGTAAAATAGAGGTTGTATATTTCTTTTTTTTAAGTGTTTTTTTTTTTAATATATATACTTTTTATTGCATATTAGGTTTGGGGGTACATGTGAAGAACATGCAAGATTGTTGCATAGGTACACACATGGCAGTGTGATTTGCTGCCTTCCTCCCCATCATCTATATCTGGTATTTCTCCCCATGCTATCCCTCCCCAACTCCCCACCCCCCGCTGTCTCTCCCCTTTTTCCCCCCAACAGACCCCAGTGTGAGATGCTCCCCTCCCTGTGTCCATGTGTTCTCATTGTTCAACACCTGCCTATGAGTGAGAATATGCGGTGTTTGATTTTCTGTTCTTGTGTCAGTTTGCTGAGAATGATGGTTTCCAGGTTCATCCATGTCCCTACAAAGGATGCGAACACATCATTTTTGATGGCTGCATAATATTCCATGGTGTATATGTGCCACATTTTCCCTGTCCAGTCTATCATCGATGGGCATTTGGGTTGGTTCCAGGTCTTTGCTATTGTAAACTGTGCTGCAATGAACATTCGTGTGCATGTGTCCTTATAGTAGAA
>PVKV010028893.1:0-24354 GCA_004027835.1 Alouatta palliata | reverse complement strand
TGTTAGATGTAAAATACAGGATTTTAGGTAGATTAGAAAACTATGCAAGATGGAGAGTTAGACTGTTAAATAAACTGCAAAAGGACTGTTAATAGTCAGACAAGGAAGAGAAGGCCAGGATCTGAGAGAGCTGAAGAGTCAGAGAAAAGCAGAAAGACATGGAAGAAAGCAAAGATTAGTGCTTCAAGAGCAAGCTTTGACGTCAGGCAGACCTGAGCTATTAGCTGCTTGACTTCAGGCAAATTTCATTCTCTTTCTAAACCTTGTTCTTCTTAACTGTAAATGTGAATAATACTATCTCCCCCAGGAATACTGAAAAATTAGGTAATAAAGGCAAATGTTTTGGTGCAAAGGAACACAGGACTTACTTACTTACTTATTTGTTTATGAGACAGAGTCTCCCTCTGTTGTCAGGCTGGAGTGCACTGCAACTTCCACCTCCCAGGTTCAAGTGATTCTCCTGCCTCAGCCTCCCGAGTAGCTAGGACTATAGGTGTGCGCCACCACGCACAGCTAATTTTTGCGTATTTTTAGTAGAGACGGGGTTTCACCATGTTGGCCAGGATGGTCTGGATCTCTCGACCTTGTGATCTACCCGCCTCGGCCTCCCAAAGTGCTGGGACTACAGGCGTGAGCCACCAGGATTGGCCACACAGGACTTTTAAGAATGGATTTCTACAAAAGTTAAAATTAGAATAGGGCTGGGTGGGGGTGGCTCACACCTGTAATCCCAGCATTTTGGGAGGCTGAGGCGGATGCATCATTGGAGGTCAGGAGTTCAGGACCAGCCTGGCCAACGTGGTGAAACCCCGACTTTACTAAAAATACTAAAATTAGCCAGGTGTGGTGGCGGGCGTCTGTAATCCCAGCTATTCAAAAGTAGGAGAATCTCTTGAATCTGGGAAGTGGAGGCTGCAGTGAGCTGAGATGGCGCCATTCCACTCCAGCCTGGGCAACAGAGCAAGACTCCATCTCAAACATAAATAAATAAATAAGAATAGTATAAACTGAGAAGGGAGAAATAGTTATTTTAGTCAATTTATATTAAAAAGTAAAGGAGGACAAGGTAGGTCTAAGTAAAGGGACTATAGAAATAGGAAGTACTTTCCTGGGGAGAAAAGGCAATCTAATTTGACAGATAAAGTAAAGGAAATACCTCATTTGATAAATAATTTACAATCACCCTAAACTGGCTTCTTCTAATTAGGTTTGTATTCCTAAAGATGAGAGTTAAATGTTCTAAGCTTAGATAAAAGGGCCTTGAAAGGTATTTAAATTATATAGAAAATAAAGATGTTTTAAAAAAACGGTCTTTCTTTAATTGATCTTTGAAAACAGATCAATTTTTGGACACAGAGGGTGCGATAACAATCCAAGGAAGCAAACTATTAAAGAGGTGAGCCAATCCCACTAATAAAGTAGAAGCCACTTTAACAATGTTAAAAAGTTACAATTTTCTATTAAAGGTAGTTAACTGCATCAGTTGCAGCAAGCTGGAATCACTATAGAGGTGAAGAAGCACAGGAAGAGGTGGGTGGATCACCTGGGGTCAGGAGTTGGAGCCCAGCCTGGCCAAGATGGTGAAACCCCATCTCTACTAAAAAATACAAAATTAGCTGGGCAGGGTGGCACACTCTTGTAATCCCAGCTACTCGGGAGGCTGAGGCAGGAGAATTGCTTGAATCCTGGAGGCAGAGGTTGCAGTGAGCCAAGATCGCGCCACTGCACTCCAGCCTGGGCGACAAGAGCGAGACTCTGTCTCAAAAAAAAAAGGACAAAAAATATTAAAAGTTCTGATATCTCTTACTCATGTTATTTACATCACTTCTGCTTTTGAATACTCAATAGAGACAACACTGTACAGCTATAAATATGTAATGCTGGTTACAAATTCATAGTAATTAAGATGTGAAGTGCATAAATGAAAACTACTGTTATGTACAATCCATGCTATGCCATGAATGAAACAGTATTTAGTTGACAAAATAACCATGCTTATTTGAAAGCTGAATTGATAAAGCCCATTTTGCAAGTAATCGTATCATTCTTACCAAAACAGTCTCCTGAGAAGGTGATGCAATAACAGAAACAAAATTGTTTTAAAAAATTCCTCAATACTTCCCCAACACTAAACTTACTTAGGATAAAAGTACTTAGTTTCATCTGATTAAACTAAAAAGGCCACATACGTATTATCAATATGCAAATTAAAAAGAATCCCAATATTTAAAAAGCAAACAAAAGTAAGTATTTTGACAAGAAATGGGGAGGAAAAAATACCAATTCTTTTTCAACAAGCAGGGCAGTTTATTTCTGGGATTGTTACAATGAATAATACAAAGATGTTACTTAGGCAACTGTGATTTTAAAAACAAACAAAATAAAAGCTGCATGATTTTTAAAAAAGAAAAACAAATTTCCTGAAATGTGAAGTATTTTTAGGTCAACAAAAACCATACCTCTGTCTTAACTTACAGATGTAACTCAAATCAGTAACATTTTTCATTTTAATTTTTAGGAACATTCTTTTAAAATTACATCATGGTTTGAGATTTTGGAATTACCTATTCTTATCTCAAGTATTTATTCTTTTTTTACAATATTTTCTTTGCTCCTCTCACAGATGCAGGCATTGTTTCTTTTCTATGACAACTCATCCCCTGCTCTTAGAGAATTGAGTGCTGCTAAAGGCAGAGAACTAGTTTCTGTTCTTGGTGCCTCTTCCAAAGAAGTCTGGCACACAGGAGATGCTCAGAAATTGTAAAACTGCAAACATCTTTTTTAATTAAAAAATAACAAACGTTCAAGAAGAAAACTTGCAAAATACAGAAAGAAAGCATGGAAGAAAGAGAAAAATTACCTATGAAACCATGCCTTTCAAAAACCACAATCAACATTTTGATATTTTTCCTTCTAGTCATTTTTCTGATGTATAGCACAATTTATTTAACCAATCCTTGTAGCTGGACATTTAGGGTGTTCCCAATTTTGTTTTAGTATACATAAAACAACTGAGAGTATCTATATATACATCTTCATCTAATTACTATTAGAAACAGAATTACTAAATCAAAAAATTTTGCCATTTTAAAATATTTATTGGCAGGACACGGTGGCTCAAACTTGTAATCCCAGCACTCTGGGACGCTGAGGCGGGTGGATCACCTGAGGTCAGGAGTTGCAGACCAGCCTGGCCAACATGGTGAAACCCCGCCTCTACTAAAAATCTAAAAATTTATTTTATTTTTATTTTTTTTGAGACGGAGTTTTGCTCTGTCACCCAGGCTGCAGTGCAGTGGCACCATCTCGGCTCGCCACAACCTCCACCTCCTGGGTTTCAGCGATTCTCCTGCCTCAGCCTCTCAAGTAGCTGGGATCACAGGTGTGCATCACCACGCCCGGCTAATTTTTGTAGTTCTCTTGCCTCAGCCTCCTGAGTAGCTGGGGTTACAGGTGTGTGTCACCATGTCCGGCTAGCTTTTTGTATTTTTAGTAGAGATGGGCTTTCACGATGTTGGCCAGGCTGGTCTTGACCTCCTGGCCTCAAGTGATCCATCCACCTCGGCCTCCCAAAGTGCTGGGATTACAGGCGTAAGACACCGCATCCAGCCAGAATTTTGCCACTTTTAAAGTTTTTAATGGAAAGGTTGCATGACTTTACTACACCAGTCTGAACTTTTATAAACTTACTGCATTATCAATTCTGTCCCTGATCATTCTTTTTGTCAATCTCTGATGAAAAAAATGGTATCCAGTATTAAACTGTATATCCTGGATCAGTATCAATATGGAACATCTGCGTCACATTTTCTGCCTATTTTTCCACTGAAGTTTTAGTGATTTTTTTTTCCTATCTGATTTCTGAGAACTCTTCATATATAAAAGATCATATACTTTTGTGTAGCAGAAGGAATTGTCTGAATTCTCTTCAAATGACTGTCAAGAAATATAAGATACATTCTCAAAAATGCAAAGTGGCCAGTCTGATAGGTAAGATCAGCTCTCCCAACAAAACAAGCTCCAGAAACCTGTGACTTCTAAGATAACCTCTTTTTTCTGTATTTATCTGAAATGATTAGAATTTTACTCTAATGAAACATGTTGAGAAGGGACAGGTTAATATAAACTTCTGAAGTGCATAATTTCATTCATATTTATATTTATAACCAAGTGTTTTCATGTTGCCACAAAGCAAGAGACCCAACAACCCCTTCTAAGTTTAAGTAAAACTATTTTTACCAGATGGTCCTCTTTTTTTGGGTACCAATATAAAGTTACAATACTTTAAAATAGTCAACTGATTGTTTCTGGCGATCTCAGTTCTACGCCTCTTGCAGCAACCAAAGACAGAATTCAAGTACAGTAACTAATCCCCAACCACTTCACCCAAGGATGTGGAGATGAGATACTGATTCAGCCACCTGAAACTTCAGTACAGCTAGTTTGAATATGATACTAACAAGCTGAAGAGTTGTAATTACAGTGTTGTCTGGCTTTAGACGACACACGTCACAACCGTGTCATTGGTCAAAATGAGATGCAGTTAATGGGAAACAGATGTATTCCAGATGAAACTCATCAAGGTTTCTGGAAGTGGAACTCAGGGCATTATGCCCTGAGGAATTCTCCTCGTGCATTCTTTTCTGCCTTCTGGATCCTCAGTCTTGTCCCTTTTCCACAGTGATTTCTGATCATCCCCAACTGTCCCCTACCTCCTCAGTGTGAGCTGGCCCCTCTAACATTCTCCTTACTCAATACAAATTTGTGAGACCAAGCCTTTTCTTACAGTGTTTGCTACAGTACACACAACATTCAAAAATTTTGGCATTTTAAAGTAATGATTTTTATAAGCCACTCACCTCAAGGATCGAATGAGTAATGAACTTTTAGAAACCGGTGAGATTAAGAACAAAGCTCAGGGCATTTCATTTCTCTGAGTTCAAAATTAAATGAGGAGTAAATGCGTTTCCCTGACCAGAAATAAGAATTCAGGAAGACAAGCATTTCTGATTGAAAAATCTTTGAGATTTTTAATTACTGAAAAAATATTTTAAAATAGCTGTCATTAAGATAAGAGCTGACACAACTCCTAGTTGCCGCCCAATTGTTCTCCCTGCTATCACTGCTATATTGTGCTGTATCCACAATCCCAAATCACTAACATAGCCATCAAGGAAGTCTTCCTAAAAGAACAAATCTTATCAGATCACATGTCTTCTTACGGCTCCCTGTCATGACATGATGAAGTCTGTTATCTTTAGCATAATATTCAAGGTCTCTCATAACCTACTTCTCTTGCTCCGGCTCTAGTTGTATACACAGAAACAGTCTATTCAAACCTAACAATTTTGTTCCTGCCTCCACTTATCACCCTGCAATGTGAGAACTTTGCAATTTGCTTAGATTATCAACTCTTGGAGGATAAGAACCTTGATCTATTAATCTTCCCGTCTCTGGCTTAGTATATAATAAATGTGTAGAGAATAAGGGTTCCTGATGTGAATTCCTCAGAGGTAGGGACTATCTCTTTTTATTTCTGTAACTATCACCTAGCACAACTACCAGGAACTTTCAAGAGGCAAATATTTTCTTTTAATATATTTTTTGAACATGCTTTATTTCGGTCACTGAGTATTCACTGTCTTAACTTATTCAATAAATATTAACTGAGTGCCTACTATGTGCTAAGTATTGTACTGCTCTTGATTAGAACTTTTGTAACTGCTTCAGGAAGTTGCTAATGTAATATATACTACAGTCACCCCCAGTCACGACACTTGAGTGGACTGATTTCATCATTATTTTACAGACCTAATTTACATTTAAAATCTTCAAGTATTACTACGTTTTGGTGATATCCCATTTGGAAACAGAAATAGGTCTGATTAAAAAGTTCAAATTTACAATTCAAGAAGGAATAAATGGTGCTACAAGGAAAAAATGATTTTTAAAAAAACTAAAAAACTGGTATACGATTTGTAAATCAGAAGACTAAAATTTCTGAAATTCAAAATAATGCTATTGTATAATCTGAAAGTGGTAACTTCATGAAAGTGACAGGGAAATGTTCAAATGTATTCTCATATCAGTATTGTTTGAAGACTTTATGATACGTTAGTTATATATTAAGCAAAACTTACCCAAGCCTCCCCCAACCCCAAATAAAAACTTTACAGTGAATGTGAAAATTCCTGCATGGCTAAGATTGGCATTACTTACCTAAATAGTTTTGGAGGCAAGATACTAAATCGTGTTTTATCCAAAATCTTCCTGATTTTGTTTCTTCCACCTGAAACAGTATTTGCTTTAACTTTCTTACTTCCTTTCTCTTGTGATGCCTGTTCAATATCTCCTGGCACATGCTGGATAGAATGGCGATTACTTTTTTTTTCAGCAATTTTCGGAATATGAGGCACACCAGATTTCTCTTGTTCAGTCCTACAAAGTAATTCTTTGAACACTGTGGAAATGAAACAAACTTGTCGTTTCTTTAGAATATTTTTAAACAAACAACAAATCTTAAGAATAACCACAGTCACTTTCCATTATCTGAACTTTCAGTCTCATTCAACTAAACATTGTCAAGTATTTACTCATCCTTTAGCAGCTATATTTACTTCTTTCTTTAGTTTTCATACCTCACTATACTTCTGATGTTGCCCAACACTAATAAAAGGGAAGTCAGTTGAGGGGAAAGAGAAAGGAAGTGGACAGGCTGCAGGCATGTCTGAAAAAACAAAGGTTCCTATTTAGGGTAATAACTAATATAACTGCTAATCAACTAATTTTATAGAAACAGGTATTTAGGTTCTATTCTATGTTATTCCCTATAATACAGCTGACCGTTGAACAACATGAGTTTGAACTATGTGGGTCCATTTAGACTTGGATTTTTTTCAACCAAACGTGGACTGAAAATACAGTATTTTGGGGATGCAAAAACCTGCATTATGGCTCTGAAGGACCAACTGTGGGTTTTGAATATGCACGAATTTTGGTGTACATGGGATGGAGGTCCTGTAACCAACACTATGCATATACTGAGGGGTAACTACATATGTCACTTGAGATGAGACCTGACTACTATAGTCAGGGCCAGATTGTAAAATTTAGATGAGAAAAGCTTTGTTGGGCTTTATTTTTACTTTTACCAAAAAACAGTAATTTTGGTTATATATTGATTGATTTTGAGATGGAGTCTTGCTCCACCCAGGCTGAAGTACAGTGGCACAATCCCAGCTCACTGCAACCTCCACCTCCCGGATTCAAGGGATTGTCCTGCCTTGGCTTCCCAAGTAGCTGGGATTACAGGCATGCACCACCACACCTGGCTAATTTCTGTATTTTTGGTAGAGACAGGGTTTCCCCATGTTAGCCAGGCTTGTCTCGAATTCCTGACCTCAGGTGACTCACCCACCTCGGCCTCCCAAAGTGCTAGGATTATAGGCGTGAGCCACGATGCCTGGCCTAGTTTTGGTAATTTAAATTTGGTAATATATAACGATTTCTCAAGGTCACATACGAGGCTGTCATTCAGTAAAGCTGCTAAAAAAAAAAAAATCCACTTCAGTGGTCTGAAGTAACAAGTAAACAACCAATCGTATCTTAAATACCCTTCTCCCTCTTTTCTTTTTTTTTTCTGAGAAAGGGTCTCACTGCTGCCCAGCCTAAGTTCAGTGGCATGATCACAGCTCACTGCAGCCTTGACCGCCCTGGGCTCAGGTGATCCTCTGAAGGAGCTGGGATTACAGGTGCATGCCACCATACTGGGTTAATTTTTATAGTTTATTTGTAGAGCCGGGGTTTTGACATGTTGCCCAGGATGGCCTCCAACTCCTAGGCTCTAGAGATCTGCCCGTCTCAGCCTTATAAAGTGCTGGGATTACAGGTGTGAGCCACCATGTCCAGACTCGAGTATCTTTCTATCAAGTCTAACTAAGTCTGGTGAATTTCATTCTTAATGAGGATGCAGGTACATTTGGGAAATTCCCTGTCTATGTGCCTACACCCAATTTTCACCGTGTGAGAATGGCTACATCTCCTTGGGATAAAGCAAAGATAAACCTGCATAAAGTTAAATATCTAGAAATGATTAGTCATGGTGCCTGAAGAGGACTGATTTAGAGAAACAGTGGTTGCGTATTCTTAGAAGAGACTTAAAGGTCTTCAACTACATGAGCTGTGGAAGCAAACACTCAGCTTATCATTAGATACAGCTTTGAGCAGTTATGCTACACCTTTTTTTTAAGCTGTAAATTGTGTGAATATGGCCACTGAAAACCCAGTCACAGAGAATTGTTTTGGAAACCAACAGAAAAGAAAAGTACGAGTTTCCCAGAAAAATCAAAGGACTCAGAAGTAAGACAGAAATTCTCAAAGCATTAAGAATTGATTAAAACATTTACGACTTGGTATTCACTTGCAAAATCTGGACTGATTTCAGGGTTTCAACAGAAGGATGACACCAAATCACTAAAGCACAGTGCAAGTTTATGAAAAGCATAGATTTCTGCTTTCAAAATGATGGAGATTTTTCAGGAGTTAACTTCCATAAAGTCTGCATTAGAATACAATTTATATTTTAACAATTTATTTTAAGCCATATGGTAATAATATACACACACATGTATGTATTTGTGTATACATATGTATGTGTATACATATGTGTATCTGTGTATATGTATGTATGTGCTTTTTGGAAATAGGGTCGGCTGTCACTCTGTTGGCAAGGTTGGAGTGCAGTGGCATGAGCACAGCTCACTGCAGCCTTGACTTTATAGGCTCATGTGATGCTCCAGCTTCCGCCTGCTGGGTAGCTGAGACGACAAGCATGTACGACTGCACCCAGCTCATTTTTTTCTATTTTTGTAGAGATGCGGTCTCACTATGTTTCCTAGGCTAGTCTTGAACTCCTAGGCTCAAGTCATCCTTCTGCCTCAGCCTCCCAAAGTGATGGGATTACAGGCAGGAGCCACCACGGCCAGCTGACACTTTTTTAGCTTAACATTCAGATATTCAATCATTCAAAAAATACTAACATATGAACACAGGTCAGGCACTTCACTAGATGTCTGTAAATATTACTCCTGTTGTGGAGCTTACAGACAGTCTAAGATGCATGAAATATAACCAGAGGAACTACTTGAGAGTAGGAAAGGGCAATCTTCCTTAAGCGAGTTATCTATTAAAAAGAGATCAGACAGATGAGTAGATTTTAACTAGGCAAAGAGGGAAAAGGATGAGTAATCCTAGGTAGAGAAAAATCACAAGTTCAAAGTCCCTGTGGTAGAAGGAAAGTTCAAGAAAATGAAAATGACTACAGAACAAGGTAGAGATGAGGCCAGATAATGCCATACTAAGGTATTCAAATTTTCTGTTAGAGCAACAGGAAAACTTGAAGGGGCAGCAGATTTCCTTAGCAATGTGTATATAAAGTAACTGAATTATTTTTAAAAATCCTCAAATTTGGCTGGGCATGGTGGCTTATGCCTGAAATCCCAGCACTCTGGGAGGCAGAGGCATGTGGATCACCTGAGGTCAGAATTTTGAGACCGGCCTGGCCAACATGGTGAAACCAAAAATATAAAAATTAGCTGGGCGTGATGGTATACACCTGTAGACCTAGCTACTCCAGAGGATGAGACAGGAGAATCGCTTGAACCCAGGAGGCAGAGGTTGCAGTGAGCTGAGATTGAGCTACTCCATTCCAACCTGGGCGACAGCGTGAGACTGTCTCAAAAAAAAAAAAAAGGTTAAATTTCTCCAGTGGACTTGGGTATGCAATTATAAGTAAAAATTTGTGGAGCCTGTAGTTTGTTGATAAAGAAGAGAAATGATTGTGTTAAATTAAAAAAAAATTAAGGAGAAAAATGAAAGGATATTGAGCACACATAATTACAATGTTATTAAAAGCAATATCAGACATCGTATATGAATCAAAAGTAAATGTGCCCAAGAATCTATAAAAGCTTAATAAATTTGACTACATAAAAATTTAAAATGTCTCTCTTTCTACATATGTGCATATGCGTTCACAAACACATGAAACAAAAGTCAAAACACAAACCACTGGGGAAAATGCTTTCAACTTTTAAACTCTTTAAGAAGAGCTGAAAAATACTATTTTAATTTATAAAGTGCTCAAACAAGTGAATAAAAGATGAGTAAAAATATAAAAAGGGGCAGATGAAATTAAAAGACTTTATAAAAAAGAAATGCCAAAACACATAAAAAAAAAAAGGTGCTCAACCTTACTCATTATTAAATAATGTAGATCATAATTTAAAAGGTTTAGACCCACTGCAAAGGTATTCTGATACACTCATGAATGAAGCACAGATCGTGATAAACTTCCAGAAAGTAAAACCTTGTAGTGTCTGTCAAAAGCAATTCCATTTTGAGAAATTTATCATATAGCTGGATCTATATGAGCATAAAAGTACAAAGAGTTTTCATTTATCACTGTTAACAGCAAAAACTATAAACAATCTAAAATATCAATAGGACATTAACTCAAAAGATTATGGTAATAATAGAATTCTACGTAATAATAAAAATCATGCAACAAGTAGATCTGTATGAACTGATGTGAAAAGGTACAGAACATTGTACAAAGTATGGTCCCAATGTATACCTATCTTTAGTATTTTAGTTTTCAAAATATATGCACGTATTACTTTTATTAAAACTTAAAATGACAAGTTATTTAAGAAGTGGGATTTTTGTTTTTTACAGACAGGGTGTCACCCAGGCTGGAGTGCAGGGACACAATCACAGCTCATTACAGTCTTGAACTCCTGGGCTCAGGTGATCTTCCTGCCTCAGCCTCTCAAGTAAATGGGACTACAGGCACATGCTACCATGTCCAGCTAAATTTTAATGTTTTTTCGAGACAGGGGTTTCACTATGTGGCCCAGGCTGGACTTGGAACTCCTGGCCTCACTCGATCCTCCCACTGCAGCCTCCTAAAATGCTAGGATTACAGGCATGAGCCACCATGCTTGGCCAGAAGTTGGATTTTTAAAGATGTCAGAAAGCTGTGGAAGCCAGGAGGAATACATGAATTAAAATTCCAGAACAGGAAGAGAGTAATCTGAGATTGTCAGCCATTTTCTTCTCTAAGTGCATTTGCTAAATCTAAACGTGAAGTGTGGGTCAGGTAGAGGGACTCTTCTAGGAGAAAGAGAACTTTAGATGGCTGTGAGGGCTTGCATGAAAACTAGAACAGAATGAAGCCTAAAAGCAGTGTCACTTTTCTCCACAGGACAACTGCTGTTAGTAGGAGTTCCCTTTTCTCAATCCTCAAGCCAGGCTTCTCCTGGATCTCTGTCTATACCACAGTACTCACATCCAGGTTTCAGGCTGCCTTGAGTTCAACCTAGGGCATACTAGAATTAAAATAATAGTAAATTCATTGCTGGTGGTGGTACTCTGAATTCTGGTACTCTTCTGTGAATTGCTGTTGCTACTTGCTTTTCACAGTTCTCAGACAGGTGGGTCAAGATTCTGCCCAGGTTTAGTATTAAGTTCAGTGGGAGATGAAGGGTGGTGTGTGTTTACTATATTTGAAACTGAAACATTTAATTTGATTTTTATCTTCATGGACATAAGATAACAAACTTTCAATCTGTGTCTGATATTTTGGAGCACCTGTGCTTCTGTTTCTGTTGGTTCTGGCTCATATGGACTTTTAAGAGTGTCTCATAATCTTTGCTTGACTCTGCTTTTAAAACATTATTTTTAGAAATAACAAGTTGCTATTAGTATCCTCTAAAGAAGATACATATTTTCTTTTGTCAGGCACCTGTAATCTAAAACCAGGGCCAAAACTGGAGGTTCTCTAGGTCCTAGAGAGACAAGTAGGATACAGCGCACATCCACTTCAGAGAGAGCTTTTCAGTGTCTCAATCCTAACGAGGTTGTAATGCAAGTTTTATCCTTTGGTGGGCACTAAACTACAAACCTGTAAGTTTATCAAGAAGCTCTCTCAGTTATAGTCTATGGATGGGAAAATGGCCCTGGAAAAAAAGACATCACTTTGGGATATAGTCCCAGGAGTGGGAAAAGGTACATTCAGAGTTTTTCACTATTTTTTTTTTTTGGATTTTTATGCTTGTTTATAGCTTTTCATATTTAGTCTAGCTCTTTTAAGTTGTCTTCAGTCAATACTAGAAGTAGAAACTTGACACAAGATGTCTGTTGTTGCTTAATCCATTTTCCTCAGCTCATAGAGGGGCCTTTGAATTTTAAGAGTCACATCCTTCTTTTACTCTGGGATATCCTCTGCTATTATTTCCTAAAGATCTTCTTCCTCACATTTTCTTTGAGATCAAATGGAATAGAGCTTAATTTTATTTTGTCTTCTTGTTACATAGTCTGGGAGATTTTTCTCAACTTTATTATCTATTCCTTCAAATGAACGCTTGTGTCGGTAAGAGTTATTTCTTTCTCAATGATTGTTGTTTATTCTTTCCTAATATCCTATTCTTGTGTCAAGGGATAAAATTTTAAATTGCTCTGTGCAGCGTTCTAGAAATGTTTTTCCTCTTTAAATACTCTACAATCTGCAAGATCACTCATTAGGTCTCTACCACACCCTCTTAGGGGGTGTGGGTCTTAGTGATCCCTGACTGTCAGTTTTAAGTAACGTAAGTAATATAAAAGGACCAAGAATGGTTTGCTCTGGTATCACTAAACAAATGTCTTCTGGTCACGCTTTCCTTTTTGTAGGTGTCCTGACTGTGAGTTTGATACAGGACGACCTAACTGCTCAACTCTATTTCATGTAATGCCAGAGTTATTAGGGCTTTATTATGGGCATCACATCTAGAGTAAAATGCTCCATTTCTAAAAATATTTTACAAATATTCCTTGGAGATGCTCCTCAGTGTTTTGCTTGGTTTACTCCATTTCACCTAGGGTAAAGAAGAGCTGACTGCTATGTTCCCCCTTTGTATCACCATGTAACTTTACCCTCTGCCATATCCAGTCTAGGGTTTTGCTGGGCAGCTGTTTTCTCACCAGTCAAAGGGTTCTGAGGGTATGGCTTCTGTCCTTTGCATCCTTCGAACCTACTTTTTCTGTGTCCCAGGGTTCCTGGGGGTTCACACTATCTCTGTATTTTTATTCAGAATATTGAATACCAGAGTTAGCAATCTTTATGTGACTAGAACAAAAGGTTTAAAGGTATTAGATACTTAGAAGAAACCTAGGAAATAGTGTTAGCGAAATTGAATCTTGTAAAGACTAAATAATTTGCTCAAAGTAAGAGAGCAAGTCCTGCTTTCACATTTTTCAAAACTGGATTATCTTTTGTATAACATAAAAGTTGGCATTTCTAGATACTTGTCCAAACACCAGGAAATCAAAGAATTCTGAAGGCTTACTTACTTATTCCATGCTAAGTAACATATTAAGAAATTGCCAATTGACAGTTATAACCCAGATTTAACAAGATATAATATGTAATTCAGTCAAAGGTACACAAAAAGAAAATGAGGACAAACCCTAAATGTTTCATTTTTCATCATGACTCAACACAATATAAGGAGCCAAAGTGAAAAAAAAATAAAACTCACACTTCCTTTCCACAGGCATAGTTTTTAAAGCCAACCCTTACTTCTCAAATTGTAACCTAAACAACCTAGAGAAATTGTTTTCCTCCGTACTTCATAAAGACACTTAAATTTTCTTTCATATTTCAATTGCTATACAACTTTTACTGTTGCTTTTTCCAGAATTTCAGCAAAAATCCTCAAGTGTCTAAGGAAACCAAATGACAGTAAATCTTTCCTAAAAGTTTAAAAAAGCAAACAGTAGATTTGGTTAGAAGTATGAGCTTAGTCACTGGTTTTATTTAAATATAAACATGATAAAAACACAATACAGGTACTAGAATCATTTTTCCGTACAAAGGTAGAGTATGCTGTTATTAGAAATCTGTAATTCACTGAATACTTAAGTCAATGCTTTGCTCAGTTTATTTCCATAAAACAGCTCATCTGGCATTGGTA
Source organism: Alouatta palliata (assembly GCA_004027835.1). Taxonomy (NCBI): domain Eukaryota; kingdom Metazoa; phylum Chordata; class Mammalia; order Primates; family Atelidae; genus Alouatta; species Alouatta palliata. The sequence goes on along the minus strand of PVKV010028893.1, from coordinate 10,342 downwards.
TTACTTTAGAAAGCTAGCTTCAAGATTAGAAGTAGACTGATTTGCACACTAGCTGGGGGAAAAATGCCTGATTATGACTTCTTAGCTCTACTCAGGTCATTCCACCTTTCATTCCGTATCCCTCCAGAGTACATAATACATGCTTAACAGACATTTCATAAATGACAGAATGTAGCTGTCCACCTATTTTAAAACTTATTTTCTATCTAAATAATTAAAAACATAATAAAAAATAAAAATTCTAGAATACATGATAGTTCAACACTAAAGATTCTAAAACTAAAGAACTTAGACAAAAACATGTTTACATTTTACTATCTTCTCTTTCACTGTAATAACTTTCCTATTACCAAATTAAAAAGTTCAGGCAATTTTTATAATAAAACTCACCAAAAATGTTGGTCTTTACAGTAAGTGCAAGATGAGTATTATTCTTCAAAATTTCAAGGGCTTTCATAAATGTAATATTCTCAAAGTTTTGTCCGTTCACTTCCATAATCTTAAGAGAAAAGTATTTTAAAAATACAAATTAAGACAGAAGAATATTTGTTACTTCTACAACCTTAAAAGTCTAATAACGTTTAAAATGAATGAAACTTGAATAAAATGTACTCCTATGTGAACAGTTATCTCTGTGAGAACCATTTTTTCCCTCTATATTGTCATATTTTCCAAATTCTTTACTATAAACGTTTTTTTTTTAAGTTAATGTCCTCTGGGATCATACTGAGTAAATTTTAAAAATACTCACACAGGATGGTTTATGAAGGAAACATTTTAATCATGTCACCTCAGCTCATAAAAATTATTGCCTACATATGTATATACAAATTTGTCAAATATTCTCAACGTAAATTTACTGCATTTCAAAGAGAGGTAATTCATGTAAAAGGAGTACTCTAAATATATTTAATATGAATATCTGCCACTGATTCAATCAGGCAGCAAAATAGCAAGAGGCACAATTGAGATGGGTTCTTCTTCCATGAAAACATTGCTGACCCTTCACCGCATGACTTCTCCAATTTGGCTATAACTCAGAATCACAGAAGCTTATTTTAAGAAATACTGATTCTAAGGGGAAAGGATAAAAAGAGAAATACAACGAGCAAAAACTAGTCAGAACAGAGGACAGATCTAGGGGATCAATATAAAAATTTCAAAAGGATAAGAAAAAGAATGAAAAAATATTAGGAAAAGAAAAAAAAAATCGATAGAAGTAAAATTCCCAGAGTTGGAAAACCACTTGCAACTACACACTAAAATGTCTTATCTAGTACCATGCTAAAATAATACAAAGAAATCTATTTTAAAAAACATATCCCAGTGAAATTTCTGTGTTCCAAGGAGAGAGAATAAGTAATCTATAAACATCATTGTGGGAAGATAACCCAAAGGTACCTAGAAAACAAAGCCCAAAGAGCTTGGACTTCTCCTGGGCAATGCTAAGTTGACATGATAATATTCTGTGACTTTAGCCTTCTAAGGGAAAAGTCACTATTAGAAAAAGATGTTACACTCCATCAAACAAAAGTATCTTTAGGTATGCAAGGACATACAATACTGTATCACCCATCTGTTCTTTAAAAAGAAAAATACTGAAGATAATTGTGAAATGAATAGAAATAATGATATACAGTATAAATGAAATGGAAGTGATCACAATGAAATCAGTTAAGCAGGTGTAAATGTTTAATGCTTGTTTAAAAGCTATGAAACTTACTGCAAATGGCAAAAGCATTCTTGAAACAGAAGACAATGTTAAAATATAACAATTATAATGTAGACCTAAAATCTCAGATCATTTCAACAGTAGTTGAGGAGATTGAAGGAAGAAGTAAAAGCATGATAAATTCCATTCTCAGGAACGGATTTCACTAATTTGTGTGCGTGTGTGTGTATGTCATCTGTGTGAAGAATTAGATTATTAAATGTGTTTCTGATAAAAATAACGGAACAATAAATACACCGACTCCAGGATCCTAGCTATTAGACATTCCTAATGAACAGTCTGGGGTAAGTCCCGGAAAACACAACTGTGGAAGCTCTCCTGGGCACTGCAGGTTGTCTGCCAGCATCCTCGGCCTCTGTCTACCAGCACGCCAATAGTAACCCCCACGTCATAAGAATAAAAAATATCTGCAGACATTGCCACTGGTTGAGAACCACTGTTCTAAAGCATAGAACCTTTCATAACATGAATGAGCTCACAATTTAAAAAAATGATAGCATGGCTCAGTTAAAATAAAGCCACATTCTAAAACAAATGAACAAAATTTTAAATGGGGAAAAAGCAAGTTTCCTAAATGATTCTGATGATCAGACAGATTTGGGAAACCACCCTTTGGAGTACATGAGAATCATCTAGAGCAGGGGTCCACAACTGCTGGGACACAGACCCGTGGCCTGCTAGGAAGTGGGCCAGACAGCAGGAGGTGAGCAGTGGGCCAGGGAGCATTACTGCCTGAGCTCAGCCTCCTGTTAAATCAGCAGTGACCTGAGATTCTCACAGAGTGTCAACCCTGTTGTGAACTGTAAATGCAAGGGATCTGAGGCGCTCCTTATGAAAATTTAATGTCTGACTGCCTGATGATCTGAGGTGGAACCGTTTCATCCAGAAACCATCTCCATCCCTCCAGTCCCCCTCCCTGGTGCATGGAAAAATTGTCTTCCACAAAACTGGTCCCTGGTGCCAAAAAGGTGAGGGACCACTGATCTAGAGAGCTTTGTTAAACATGCAGATGTCCAGATATCATCTCTTAAGAATGTGGTCGGTATGATTAACACGACTGAGAGAAGCCTGGGAATTGTTGCCAGCACATCATATTTTGAAACAGGCTGCCCTATACTTACCTAATGCCTATACCAACAAACTAAATCATCATCAAATTCCCAGGAGTATCTCTTCTCCTTGTCCCTCATTTGGCTCACTTTGCTTACAGATACAGTTTTGCTACCATATAAGCATAATTTAATGATCACACAACCTTCAGCAATCTGCAGCCACTTACATTTGAGAGTGCTATGATGCAGAAGTGCTATCTCCTTCAAAACTTGCAAGGGTGCTAATTCATATATTGATCTTTCTGGAGTATTCTCAAGTTGCGAGCTTATCCTTTGAATAGGCAGGCCCATTCAAAGGAGGTCTTGCTGACAGAGCTCAGTAGACCATGTTATTTCTGGCCACACTACAGCAAATTTTCCGTTAAAAGTAATAAATATATGACAAATACATTTTAAAAATAAACCACATGCAGATACTACCTCTAAAAAGAGGCTCAGAAAAATATTTCCTTAAACTGATCATGCTTTCTGGAAGATGAGAACAAAAGCAGCAGGCATAATACTTTTAAGAAGGCTTGAATTTAAGTGGTTGGTTAAGAAGGCTTGAATTTAAGTGGGTGGTTATTTACTTACCTGATCACCACGTTTCAGTCCTGAATCAGCGGCTTTGCTCCCAGGTTCTACTCCTTCAACAAAAATCCCAAATCCCTTCTCACTTCCTCCATTAAGGCTGAATTGTAGAGGGGACTCACGGGAAGCCTTTTGCAGCACAACCTGTCTCCACTTAGCCTTTGCAGCACAGGCAATATTCAATAACCGGAGATGACCATTCATCTTCTGTAAAGCAGGAAAGGGTGCATGTATATAAATGTATCTATTCCTATAGGTTTTTAAAAAGTCACCGAAAATTATTAGAGTTATAAATATAAGGACTACAGAACATGTATAAGCTGAGGTAAACAAAACTGAAGAAGGGGGCGCTCCCACTCTAAAGCACTCTCAATAACAAGATTTCTTAATATGATTATAAGGCTTTTAGATTATTACAGGTTAAAAAAGATTTCCAAGTGATGTCTAATTTACAGAGAGATGACACAAAATTACTTACCATTTCTTAAACTTTCCTAATATACACTCTACTCCCACCTTGCTTATCTCCTGGCTGTTACATAAAATCAGAATCTTTTAAAACCTTTATTAAAAACCTTGAATGATTTCAACCACCTTTTCAAATACTGTTCAACGTTCACAGAAACATTCAAGTTTTCACCTCTTCCAGAAAAGACTTCCTTCTTGTATTATTTTAGTTCTTCCTTAAACTCAGTAATAGTCTGACTTCCAGTTCTAACTCCAGTTTCAATTAATCTCAAATAGCATTATTATGTGCAAATCTCATGTCCGTAACAAAAAGCCAAAGGTTTTTTCAAAGCGACACCATGTCTTGTATTTGTTCTGATCCTATATTAACACCTTCGAGTGTAAAGTGGAATGCAATAAATACCTGATGGCTAACTGATTACTGGGAAAAAAAAAGTCCCATGACTTTTCTTCCCCACATTCTGATGTCCCTTGATTATCTACACAGCCAGCAATGGACGAGTCAAATGACAGTGGAGTGCCTCTATAACCCTTTAATAACGTTCCCAGTGTTGTTCACTGTCCCCATTTTGTATAGTGCACCTGTGCTACTGAGAATTCTATAGGAACCAAGGGGTAAGAAAAGGGATCAAATTTGCCAATTTTCCCCACTTCATTCAACTTAATCTGCTTATGCTCTATAAGTAATAACTATAGCTCTTGAGCATCTGCTAAGTGACAGGGTTTTGGATAAAGACTTATGCTTACAAGCTCATTATAATCCTTATAACAATCTCAATAAACTAGGAACTACTCTCTTTACAAACAACACAACTCAGGCATAAGATCAGACAATCTGTCCGAGTTTGCACATCTAGCAAGTGGTGGAGCTTGGATCTTAATTCAGTCAATTTAACTCTTGAGCTGTACTCCTAAAACCACTATGTTGCATTACTATTTCCTAAAATTTCAAGTTGCTTGGAGCAGGCAATCAAGTCACAGCTCAAAGTTTTATATCTAACAGGGAGAATAAAACGAATTCATGAATAGCTACTGTGGACTTTGAGGGAATTATCTTAGGTGCTGTACATTTAGAACAGGTGAATCCCATGTAGAATGGAAAACTAGAAAGTCTTAATATAGACTTGATATTTAAGATACGCATTGACAGTTAAACAGAGTGTCAAATAGGTTAACAAAAGAGAATTCTAGCATGGTCTGGATGCAGAATGGGAAAGTAAAATAAAATAGTCTGATTTGGCTATAATCTAGAGTACAAAGGAAAAAGGGGCCACAAAGGTAGGCAAGGGACCTGAATATGTGGGTGAGGAACTGCTTTTGGTAGGAAGTACGGTTTACTGTCAAAGAGAATAATAGTCATCACATGTGTGTTTAAAAAGCAATCTTTTGGCCACACGGAATGGATTAGAGGAGAAACTAGAACTAAGATTAGTTAGCAGGCTATTATAACAGATCAGATATAATAAAATAATTAAGTCCTAAACTAGGGAGTGAAAAAGAAATGGCTGAGAGAGACCATAAGGAAATATGTGAACATACACGTGTATGCCTAAATCAGTGACCTAGGTGAGTTTAGCAACTGACTGGAAATCCTGACCAGGAAATTCAAGAAAAAGAGAGTGAAGGTACACATATAACACCAGGTTTATAAGCCTGAGTAACTAAGAGATAAGAATGTCATTAGTCTTAATACAGAAATGGAAGAATCAGGCTGGGCTCGGCATCTCATACCTGTAATCCCAGCACTTTGGGAGGCCGAGGCAGACAGATCATGAGGTCAGCAGTTTGAGACCAGCCTGGCCAATACAGTGAAACCCCGTCTCTCCTAAAATACAAAAATTAGCCAGGCATGGTGGTAAGCACCTTCAGTCCCAACTACTCGGGAGGGTTAGGCAGGAGAATCACTTGAACCCAGAAGGTGAACTGAGCTGAAATCGTGCCAGGGCAACAGAGCAAAGTTCCATCTCAAAAAAAAAAAAAAAAAAAAAAAAACAAAAAGAAGAAATGGAAGGCCAGGAACGAGTGTGAATGTTGTTTGAATTGGGGTGGCAGAGAACAAATGAGCAAAAGTCTAGAATATAGATCTGGAAGTTCTAAGAATAGACATTGAAGACACAGGAGAGGATGAAAGCTACTACTTTTCTGAGTTTGCTGGTGTTGGAGGAGGGGTATCACTACACTCTGAAGAATATAAATTCTTTTGAGCCTTACTGTATCTTCCAGATTTTTTTCAAATTCTTCTAGAAATCGAGTCATAGCAGGGTCACCTTCAAAATCATTAAAATGATTATTTACCCATAATAATACAATCCGCGTCACCTGTGGAAACATAAAAGCGGCAGCATATGGTTAGAAGAGGCATTCCTTCTGCAAAAGTAGATTCCAAAAGCGTGTCTAAAACTGATAGGGAACTGACAACCTTCTTATTCCCTCCCTTGTATAAAAAAGGCTCATTGTAATAGAAAGGCATGCTTTAGTTTAAGCTTTTGCTTCCCTGTGTACACAAATAACAGAGCCAGGACTCTGTCCACTCAGTGAGAAGACACAAGCCTGTTTGTTAAGATGAGAGAAGTACAAAGAATGTATATTACAGATAGCATCTTACAATGCAAACTTCATGTCATAAAGCAGGCAATCCTATCAATCAAAAATCCCTATCAAAAGTGTTTCCATGGTCAAGAACATGCTTAACCAAAATTGTAACAAAAACAAATCTGAGTCTGGTGCGTTGGCTCATACCCGCAATCCCAGCAACTCAGGTGGCTGAAGCAAGGAGGATCCCTTGAGTTCAGGAGTTTGAGACCAGCCTGGGCATAGCAAAACCCTGTCTCTATAAAAGTTAAAAAGCAAAACAAAAACTCTTACAAATCTGAAACTTCATTATAAACACTAAATTTTCAAACTGCTAAATCATTTACTTTGCTCCAGAAAAGTTAAACATTAACAAATGTAAGCTGATTTGAATAATGTGCCTAATAATGTAAGGAATGACTCATTTTCTAAATTGTGGTAGAATCCACATAAAATTCATTTTAATGATTTTAAAGTTCATAATTCAGTGGCATTTAGTACCTTAACAGTATTGTGTAACTATCACCACTGTCTAGTTCTGAGTTCTGGAACGTTTTCATCACTCCAAAAGAAAACCTCAAACTCATTAAGCATTCACTTCCCATTATGCTCTCTCTCTAGCCCCTGGCAGCCACTAGTCTGCTTTTCCATTTGTCTGTTCTGGATACTTCACATAAATAGAATCATACAATACACAGTCTTTTCTGACTCTTCTTTTACTTAACATAACGCTTTCGAGGTTTATCATGGTGTAGTATGTGTAAGTACTTCTTTTTATAGCTGAGTAATACTTTACTGTATGGCTATACCACATTTTTTTTAATCCATGATGGATATCTGGGTCATTTCTACCTTTTGGCTATTGTCAATAGCGCTGCTATGAGTATTTATACACAAGTTTTTGTTTGCACATCTGTTTTTAATTCTTTGGGTATATGTCTAGAATTAGAATTGCTGGGCTATATGGTAACTCTATGTTTAAATTTTTGAGAAACTGCTCCAGCTTTTTCCACAGAGGCAACACCATTTTACAATCCCATCATCAGTGTGTGTAGGTTGGGGGTGCGAAGACCAGTTCAATGTCTTCGTATCACTGGTAATGTTTGTTACTTTTTTTCCCCCCTTTTTTAAAGCCATACTAGTGGGTATAAAGTGGTATCTCACTGAGGTTATGACTGCATTTCTCTGATTAATGATGTTGAACATCTTTGTCATGTGTCTGTTGGCCATTTACATATCTTCTTTGGAGAAATGTCTATGCAAGTCCTTGGTCCATGTTTAAACTGTGTTGTCTTTTCGTTGTTGAATGGTAAAAGTTCTTTATATATTTTGGATATTAAACCTTTATCAGATATATAATTTTCTGGCTGGGCGCAGTGGCTCACACCTGTAATCCCAGCACTTTGGGAGGCTGAGGTGGGCAGATCACTTGAGGTCGAGAGTACAAGACCAGCCTGACCAACACGGAGAAACCCCATTTCTACTAAAAGTACAAAATTAGACAAGCATGGTGGCACATGCCTGTAATCCCAGCTACTTGGGAGGCTGAGGCAGGAGAACCACTTGAACCCCAGAGGTGGAGGTTGCAGTGAGCCAAGATCGTGCCACTGCACCCCAGCAGAGGCAACAAGAATGAAACTTCATCTCTAAAAAAAAAAAAAAAAAATAAAGATACATAATTTTCTCTTATTCTGTGCATCATCTTATCTTTCTTGACAGTGTTTTTTGATGCAAAAATAATTTTAATTTTGATGACGTAAAATTTATCTATTTTTTTCTTTTGTTACTTGTGCTTGGGTGTCATATTTTCTTATTTGAGAAACCATCACCAAATCCAAGGTCATGATATTCTACCACTATCTTTTCTTTTAAGGTATTATAGTTTTGGCTCTTCTGTCTCTGACACATTCTGAATACATTTTTGTACATGGTATAAGGTGGCAGTCCAATGTCATTCTTTTGCATATAGATAATTATTACTAAATCATATTTTTGTTCATTCCCTAAGCATGCCTTTATTTTCTTGGCAACCAAAGTAAATATATTCAGTTCTAACAAAAAATGGCAAGAGATGGGCAAACCTGTAATTTTAGACGTTAGTCTCCTAAATAAAAGAATTTCACAGTCTACCTGAATCCAATTTATTTCCTTTAAAATCTAACTCAAAAAGACACACCAAACAATTATGATTCTACTTTTATTTTCTTAAAACAACTTATTTCTTACCAATTTGTGGAGGTATAACTAATCTTTCCATTAAATGTACAAACATATCCCATGAAATAAGGTAAGATGATTTAATTAAAATAGTGAACAAGATTTAATACAAAAAAATACTCAAAAGGTAGATTTAAATAAGTCACAGGAGAGATAAATTACGGTTTAATACATTGTTTTCTAATGATTATAAAGTCTGTAACTCAAGAAAATAAAGACATTCCCACTTTGAAGGTTAAAAACAATCTAGGCCCTCTTGAAAAAACGTATTTGATGAACAGTCTTTCTAAAATATTCGATCAGTTTTAAAATGTTTTATTGATCTCCAGAAATGATGAAATATTTTGGTAAAATTCTAAAATACTCTCAAGTAACTATTATGTTTCCTGAATTTATAGCTTTACCAGAGCTTTATTTCAGTTTTCAACTTTTAAGGCTCTTATCCACTTTTAACATGCTCTTCTGTCATAAACATAAGCACAGAATGTCTATATTGGTGGTTCAGGTTCACTAATTTTTTAGGTGAACTGAATCTTGTTATAATAATAAACACGTACTCTATCAACTATACAAGTTTCATGAATAAAATTTCAGGTTAAAATCACTTTTATGCCCTTTATAAAACCAACCTTATCTCTTAAGCTGTCGATCTTAAACCATTCCAATAGTTTGATTCCGACATTCAAAGGACTTTCAAGAAATGTCCTATAAGTTAACAGAAAATCTTCTATATAAGTTGGATCCACAATAGAATGTTCTTCTATTAAATGCATTATGAGACGCTCAGGTGTTGCCTAAAAATCCAAGGATAGGAAGGATGAGAAAATAACCCAAGAACCAAAGAATTACTGTTGATTATTCCCCTTTTTAGTTACTCCATTAGACAAGTCCTCAAAGTAGACTTTTGCCTTTAAATCCTTACCGCTGGAAGAATTGGAATCTAAACTTAATTGTAATCCATTAGCACCCAGAGGGTGAGAGGGAGAAAAGGCAGAGGAAAAACCAACAGCACTCACGTAGCTGAAGCTGTTTTCACTGGCATTTCATCACAGCGGGACCTTTGAACTTCACTGATTTAGCCCTGGTGTGGGCTGTTACTGCCACTTCTCCTACAACTAGTGCATGTACTTACTGTCTCAAGGCAACAAAAGAGGTGAAAGTTAAACTAAAGAAAGAAAAAGAAAGGAAAGAAAGAAAAGAAAGAAAGAAAAAAGGCTTTTCTCCAAATTTAATCCATCTCAAAAATCTTTTCTGTCCAGGCTGTAGGAGGAACACACCAGTTCAAGAGAGCCTGTTTTATTGTTGTTCCTTCCCAGAATAAATGTTTCCTTTTCTATAGTTCCTCTCATACCGTTTCCTCTCTATGCTAGATCACCATATTGAGAGGAACCAGAAGTTCTATAGACAGTTTTGAAATTAATTCAGTTTTAAACGCTTATCTCCAAATTTATAAAAGAATATAAACAGGCCAGGTGCGGTGGCTCACACCTCTAATCTCAACACTTTGGGAGGCCCAGGTGGGTGATCACCTGAGGTCTAGAGTTTGAGATCAGCCTGGTCAACATGGTGAAATCTCGTCTCTACTAAAAACATAGAAATTAGCTGGGTGTGGCGGCAGGCACCTGTAATCCCAGCTACTGGGGGGGCGCTGAGGCAAGAGAATCGCTTGAAC
>PVKV010028892.1:0-24365 GCA_004027835.1 Alouatta palliata | reverse complement strand
TTTTTTTTTTTTTTTTTTTTTTTTTTTGAGATGGAGTTTAGCTCTTGTTACCCAGGCTGGAGTGCAATGGCACGACCTCGGCTCACCGCAACCTCCGCCTCCTGGGTTCAAGCAATTCTCCTGCCTCAGCCTCCCGATTAGCTGGGACTACAGGCATATGCCACCATGCCCAGCTAATTGTTTTTGTATTTTTAGTAGAGACGGGGTTTCACCATGTTGACCAGGATGGTCTCGATCTCTTGACCTCGTGATCCACCCGCCTCGGCCTCCCAAAGTGCTGGGATTACAGGCGTGAGCCACCGCGCCCGGCCTGGAGAACATTCTTAAGTGAGGAGGAGTTAGGTGCTCTGGTTTGGGAACCTGGGTCTCTCTTGTCCTTACCTCTCCTCAGTCCCTCTACCCCTTGCGTTTCCCTCCTGTCCACCATGGTATCTGGCAGCTGCTGGCCAGTCTGGAGCTGGCTCCTGTGGCAACCTCCTGGAATCCTGCAGTGCAGGAGTTGCTTGTTACGAGTATTTTTTTTTAAGTGTACAGTGGCGTAGTCTCAGCTCACTGCAACCTCCACTTCCTGGGTTCAAGTGATTCTCCTACCTCAGCCTCCCAAGTAGTTGGGGTTAAAGGTGCATGCCAGCACACCCAGCTAAGTTTTGTATTTTTAGCAGAGATGGGGTTTCAACATGTTGGCCAGGCTGTTCTTGAACTCCTGACCTCAGGTGATGTGCCTACTTTAGCCATCCAAAGTGCTGGGATTACAGGCGTGAACCACCATGCCTGGCCGTGTCAAGAGTATTAATTCAGTGCCTGAAAACCAAAGTTGCAAAAACACCTGTCTTTGGGTATGAGGGGCTCAAACAAGGCTTACTTATATTTTATTTTATTTTTTTTGGTAAGAGGATCTCTCTTTGTTGCTGAGGTCGGAGTACAGTGGTGCAGTCCTGACTCACTCAGGCCTCGAACTCCTAGGCTCAAGCGATCCTCCTGCCTCAGCCTCTAAAAGCACTAGGATTACAGGTGTGAGCCATTATACCCAGCCTGGATTTTCTAAGGGTATGGTCCGAGTGGGAACGGCCCAGATAGTTCAGCCCTGTAGCTGGAGGTATAGATCACTAGCTCTGGAGGCGGAGGCCTGCCTGCTGGGTCTGTTGCTTTACGTTCATAGCTTTTGTTTTTAGTGAGCTGCCAACTTTTAAAAGTTAGATTTCCAATCAATGTCCAGATTTCTTGTAGCCCTAAGACAGGCAGATCTATAGAGTTTAGAGGTGTCGTGCACAGGGTGTGGGCCTAAGGCCTGGTTCTACCACGTTTGGCTCTGCGACTCAGCCACGTGGATTTGGCGTTCTGGGCCTCAGATTCCTTTTCTGTAAGCTGAGGGTGGTAACTGGTACCCTGAGACCTGGATGGGTGAGTGTGTGCCGAGTGCAAGGGTCTTATAAGCATGGTTGCTGTTTTTATAATCAGTATTACCTGGCTTTGCTGAGCCTTTGTCTCTTGTAGCACTAATGGCTTCGATTTCAGAAGCAGCAGCCACTGTCCCATCAGACTAAGGCCACTCCAGCTGCCGCAGTCCCCACTACTCCCTGGCACTCACCCAGGCCCAGTTCATATTTGCCTGGAGCCTCCTGGCCCTGGAACCTTTGAGTTTGAGACCCCTGGCTTGTCTGCCCTGCATCAGCAGATAGAACTGTGGCCCTAAGGAGAAAGGAGGGCATTGCTCCCTCTTGACCCTTGTCAGTTAGCCTCAGGAGCTGGCCAGAGGGAAGGCCTTGGGCATTCCCTCACCCTAGCCAGAGCAGGAAGAGGCTGAGGCCTCCAGCTTTAGCTGCACAGGACGGGCCTGGTCCCTTCAGGTTTACCTCTGCACGCCTCAGTTTCCTTATCTTTTTCAACTCATAGGGCAGGTAAAATCACCTGGTGCCAGTCATTTGATACTTGTGAGACCTTGGGCAGGGGATTCAATCTCTCTATTTTTATTTTATACTGTCACCCAGGCTACAGTGCAGTGGCATGATCTCTGCTCACTGCAGCCTTTACCTCCTGGGCTCAAGTGAGTCTCCCACCTCTCAGCCTCCCAAGTAGCTGGGACTATAGGCACATGCCACCGAGCTTGGCTAATTTTTCATTTTTTATAGATACAGGGCCTTGTTGTGTTGCCCAGGCTGGTCTTGACCTCCTGACCTCAAGTGATCCTCCCTCCTCAGTCTCCCAAGGTGCTGGGATTACAGGTGTGAGCCATTGCAGCTGGCAATTTTTTTCTTTTTAATAGAGATGGGTTTTTCACCATGTTGGCCAGGCTGGTAACGAACTCCTGACCTCAAGTGATCCTCCTGCCTTGGCCTCCCAAGGTGTTGGGATTACAGGCTTGAGCCACCGTGCCCAGCCCTCACTTCTTTAAAATATGAGTTATAAAGCATTTCTTTCCCTTTCTTGAGTAGAAATTAAATGAGACAGTTTAGAGAGCTTGGCATAGAGGAAGTGCTTAAAACATTAGGTGTTGTTCATTGAAAAATATTTCCTGAGCACTTTCACTGTGTGCCTGGGGACACGGCCCTGAGCAAGTTACCAGAACCCCTGCTGGGCTTTCAGCAGGAAGCAGATAAAGGAGAAACACGGGCCACGCTGTGTCTCAGGCCCACAATCCCAGTTCTTCAGGATCCAGGCGGGAGGACTGCTTGAGCTCAGGAGTTGGAGACTGCCTGGGCAACATAGTGAGACCCATAGTGAGACCCTATGTGTCTACAAAAAAAATAAAAAACATCAGGTGGGCATGGCGATGCCCAGCTCCATGGCTCCTGTCCCAGCTACTCAGGAGACTGAGGGCAGAGGATCACTTGAGCCTGGAATTTTAAGGCTGCAGTGAGCTGTGATCATGCTACTGCATTCCAGCCTGGGTGAAAGAGCGAGAAGGGAGAAGCATGGTTGAAGATGATAGCTATGATGGAAAAAAGGATCAAGGAGCCGGATGAGGGAGAGAACACAGTTGCAGGGGACACATTTTAAATAGGGAAGTTGGTGACGTTTTAGCAGAGCCTTGAAGGAGGTGAGGAAGGAACCCTTGGAGACGGGGTGGGGGAAGAAAGTCTAATGCAAAGGTCCTGATGTGGGAGGATGCCCGGAGGCCAGCTCTGCAGGCCTGTGGAGGGAGGTGAGATCTGGGAGGCATTACGGTGGGACCAGGCCACGAACCTTGAGGGCAGGGAGGCTGTCTCAGCAGAGGGAGAGCTGGTGGCTCTGTTACTGTCCCTCTGCACCTGGTCAGGCTGAGGGCTCTCCCCTTTGATTTGCACCTTCCACTCGATTTTCTCAGCGAGCAGACTCCCAACACGTATAGTTGCCCCCATGCCATTTTAGTTTTAATAAGAAGCAGCTGTGCCAGGGATGCTGGCATTTCCAGCTGTATTTTTATTTAGCCTCCCACATCCTCCAGGGAGATGTGGATGAGATGTCGGGGCACTGCCGCTGCCTCGGTGGGTGGGTGCTGCACCGGTGTACATCAGATGCCCCTTGGCTCCTGTCCCTGCCAGATGGAGGGCATGTGTTGTGCTCCTTGGGTTGGTTTGTCCCTTAACGAATCTTACTAGTTTAGAGCCACTTGGAAATGACAACTTCTGTTTCCACTGACTTTCCTTTTGGGCAGTGACAAATTGCGTCTTGAAAAGGCCATGCATGTCCAACTGCAGTGGCTCACACCTGTAATCCCAGCACTTTGGGAGGCTGAGGTGGGCAGATCACGAGGTTGGGAGTTTGAGACCAGCCTGGCCAATGTAGTGAATCCCCATCTCTACTAAAAATACAAAAAATAGGCTGGGCACGGTGGCTCACGCTTGTAATCCCAGCACTTTGGGAGGGAGGCTGAGGTGGGCAGATCACGAGGTCAATAGATCGAGACCATCCTGGCCTACATGGTGAAACCCCAGCTCTATGAAAAACACAAAAATTAGCCAGGCATAGTGGCATGCCCCTGTAGTCCCAGCTACTCAGGAGGCTGAGTCAGGAGAATTGCTTGAACCTGGAAGGTGGAGGTTGCAGTGAGTGGAGATTGCACCACTGCACTCCAGCCTGGTGACAGAGCAAGACTCCGTCTCAAAATAAATAAATAATTAAATAAATAAAAATGTAAAAATTAGCCAGGCATGGTGGTGCATGCCTGTAGTCCCAGCTACTCAGGAGGCTGAGGCAAGAGAATCACTTGAACCTGGGAGGCGGAGATTGTAGTGAGCCCAGATTGTGCCACTGCACTCTAACCTGGGTGACAGAGTGAGACTCCGTCGCAAAGAGAAAAGAGAAGGCCATGCAAGGCTCGGCCAGGGTGGTCTTCAGTACTGGGCCTGCTGGAATTGGGACAGTCCAGAGGCATCTGTGGGAATATGGAAGTCTTGATGCTGCCACACACCAAAAGAGTGACCTCACTTCTCTGGGCCTCAGTTTCCTCATCTGGAAAATGGGAGCATGGTGGTCTCCCATTGCCTCCTGGGAGTGGAGTGAGAATCACATAGGAGATCCTTGTGAAACAGGTAGTATTTGTGGTCTCGTTGGTTGGTTCTTGTCTCCTTTTATCTGGGATTAGGACCTGATGACAGTTGTTGGTTTCTTTTTTCTTGCTCTGTCCCGCAGGCTGGAGTACAGTGGCATAATCATGGCTCACTGTAGCCTCCAACTCCTGGGCTCAAGTGATCCTCTCACCTGAGTCTCTTGAGTAGCTGGGACTACAGGTGTGTGCCACCCACTGTGCCCGGCTAATTAAATTTTTTTTTTTTTCATAAAGACAGAGTTTTACTTTGTTACTCAGTCTGGTCTCAGACTCCTGGGCCCAAGCGATCCTCCTGCCTTGGCCTCTCAAAGTAGTGGGATTACAGGTGTGAGCCACCGAACCCGGCTTTAGTTTCTTTTTCCATAAAGAGAAGGAATTCATCATGACTCTGTTGATATAAATGGAGTGTCTATCAGTGCAGGCAATGTTCTGGCTCTGGGGATACTGCCAGGACCAGGACATGCAGCCACGCCCTGTTCCCCAGATCCTGAAATGTCGACCAGAGGCTGTTCCTGGTTCCTTTCTATGCGGGAATCATGGCTGCAAACAAATGATTGGCTGTCAAGAGTTATCTACACCCATTTTGTGTATGGTGGTGAGACATTGGGAGAAAAAATGCCCAGCATTGGATCACTTAAGGTCAAGAGTTCGATACCAATATGGTGAAACCTCGTCTCTACTAAAATACAAAAAACCTCATCTCTACTAAAAATACAAAAATTAGCTGGGCATAGTGGTGGGCACCTGTAACAATCTCAGCTACTTGGGAGTCTGAGGCAGGAGAATCACGTGAACCCGGGAGGTGGAGGTTTCGGTGAGCCAAGATTGTGCCATTGCACTCCCACCTGGGTGACAGATTGAGAATCTGTCTCCCCAAAAAACAGCCCAAAGATAAGAGATTTGGCCGGTTGAGCGTGCCCAGACAACCAGCTATCAACTGGCTACTCAGAGGGATCTGAAAGAATCTTCAATGACCCGGAAAGCTGCACAAGACCTGTTAGGTACCAGATGAAATGGGTTGTGGGATCCCTTCTTGTTTAAAACAATTGTATTTGCTCAGTGAAAAGACTGGAAAGACGTACTCTGCCCTCACCCCACATGTGAATTGTCTCCCCATGTGATTCTTGGTTTGTTTTTGCTGGTTTGGGGATTAGGTTTATAACCAGGAAGACAGATTTCTCTAAAGCTTCGCTCTAGGCTGTCCAAGTGCTTTTTCAGAGTTATTTATTGAGGGATAATGGCCCTTGCTAGGTTCATAACATTAAAATCCCCTGGTAATAAGCTGGATTGTTTCTGGATGAGGGCAGAAGATGGCCTTGTGGACAGTTCTAGATTTAGAGAGGTTTTCTTTTTTTTTTCTTTCCTTTCTTTTCTTTTTTTTTTTTTTTTTTTTTTTTAAGAGACGGGGTTTCACCATGTTGGCCAGGATAGTCTTGATCTCCTGACCTCATGATCCGCCCACCTCGGCCTCCCAAAGTGTTGGGATTACGGGCATGAGCCACCGTGCCCGGCCTACCTTTCTTTTTTCTTTTTTTAGACATGGGGTCTCACTCTGTCGCCCAGGCTGAAATGCAGTGGTGTGATCACACCTTAATGTAGCCTCAACTTCCCAGGCTCAAATGATCCTCCCACTTCAGCTTCCTAAGTAGCTGGGACCACAGATGTGCACCATCCCCAGCTAATTTTAAGAAATTTTTCATAGAGGTAGGGTCTCACTATTTTTTGCCCAGGGCTGGTCTCAAACTCCTGGGCTCAAGTGATTCTCCTGCCTCAGCCTCCCAAATGCCGTGATTATAGGCATGAGCCACTGCGCCCAACTTAGATTAGATTTAGAGATTTCAGAGTTGGTTTAGGAGGTAGAGGCTGGCTGGCCATTGAATGGAAGCCTGTTTTGCTTTTGCGCTCTCTCTCAGCGTTTACATTTGGCTCACAACCACATCTGCCAAACTTCTGCCTGATTTGAATGAAAGTGCTGAAATTATAGGCTCCTTGACTGCTGAAAAAAAGTGAGAACATCATCTAAACCATAATTTACTGGGGTTGCCAACTACAAGCTGTAATTAAGCCCTTACTGTGTTAAAGCTTTGGAAAAATCCAGGCCAATAATGAGATATTTATAGGGCATTAGCTACAATCTGAATAAAGGGAAAAAGTCACCCTGCCTCTGAAGCAGGACGGCAAAGAGAGGAGAGGCGGCTGTTTCCTGGTGTGTTTTGGGTTTCCCTGAATATTGGCAACTAGGTCCCTTCTGGATGGTGGGGAGCTTTCCCCTGTGGCGTCACCTGTAGCTTGAACTGGGAGCTGGATGACTGTTTCAGTTTCATCTGCTGCTTGATGTTTATGATGTTAAGAGCCAATGTTAGCCCAAGTGCAGTGGCTCACGCCTGTAATTCCAGCCCTTTGGGAGGCTGAGGTGGTCAGGTCACAAGGTCAGGAGTTCAAGACCAGCCTGGCCAATATGGTGAAACCCTGTCTCTACCAAAAAAAAAAAATACAAAAATTACCTGGGTGTTGGTGGTGCAGGCCTGTAGTCCCAGCTACTCAGGAGGCTAAGGCAGGAGAATCGCTGCAACCTGGGAGGTGGAGGTTGTGGTGAGCTGAGGTTGCTCCGTTGCACTCCAGCCTGGGCGACAAAGAGAGACTCCATCGTAAAAAAAAAAAAAAAAGCCAGTGTTTATGGAGAATCGCCATGTGCCACGTGTGCAAAACCTGACCAATGTCCTCTCTGTCCAGGGCTGGCAGCTGCTGCTCTTAGCATCCCTGCTTTATAGATAGAGAAACTGAGGCCAGCGAGGGAGACTGGCCTGAAGTCACACAGGGAGGCAGACACAGGAGTGGGAGCTTGAACTAGATGTGAGTCTTCTAGAGCCAAATATCTGGGTGCCTCGGGGGTGGGAAGATGTGGGCCTGGTTCTTGAGAGCGGGGCTGAGTGGTAGACACCATGGCATGTGTATAGAGGGAGCAACTCGCAGCTTTGGGGCTTTGGGGGTGCATCAAGGTTGTTGGTTGTATGTCCAACCAGCATTTTTTCTTTTAAGAGACGGGGTTTCACCGTGTTGGACAGGCTGGTCTCGAACTCGTGACCTCAGTTGATCCACCTGCCTCAGCCTCCCAAAGTGCTAGGATTACAGGCATGAGCCACTGCACCCAGCCCCAACCGGCATGTTGTAAGCAGCTCCTACTCTGCACCGTTGCTGGGCACCCAGCCAGGACTGGGATGGACGGGACAGGTGAACACTTAAATGAGCAAGAACATTCTGGGTCAGGCACAGGGGCTCACACCTGTAATCCCAGCACTTTGGGAGGCCAAGGCAGGCAGATCACTTGAAGCCAGGAGTTCGAGACCAGCCTGGCTGGCATGGTGACAGCTCCTCTCTACCAAAAAATACAAAAATTAGCTGAGCATGGTGGTACGTGTCTGTCATCCCAGCTACTTAGCAGGTTGAGGTGGGAGGATCTCTTGAGCCCATGACTTCCAGGTTGCATTGAGCTATGATTGCACCACTGTACTCCAGCCTGGGTGACAGCAAGACCCTGTCTCAAAAAAAAAAAAAACAAAAAGGCTGGGCGCAGTGGTTCATGCCTGTAATCCCATCACTTTGGGAAGCTGAGATGAGAGTTCGAGAGCAGCCTGGCCAACATGGTGAAACCCCGTCTCTACTAAAAGAACAAAAAATTAGCCGGGTGTGGTGGCAGGCACCTGTAATCCCAGCTACTCAGGAGGCTGAGGCAAGAGAATCGCTTGAACCTGGGAGCTGGAGGTTGCAGTGAGCCAAGATCATGCCACTGCACTTCAGCCTGGGCAACAAGAGCAAAACTCCATCTCAAAAAAAAGCAAAAGTGGCCGGGCATGGTGGCTCATGCCTGTAATTCCAGCACTTTGGAAGGCCGAGGTGGACAGATCACCTGAGGTCAGGAGTTCGAGACCAGCCTGACCAACATGGACAAGCCCCATCTGTATTAGAAAAAAAACAAAACAAAACAGCTGGGGACAGTGGCTCACACCTGTAATCCCAGCACTTTGGGAGGCCAAGGTGGGTGGATCATCAGGTCAGGAGATCGGGACCATCCCGGCCATGGTGAAACCCTGTCTCTACTAAAATAAAAAAATTAGCCGGGCATGGTGGCATGGGCCTGTAGTTACAGCTACTCAGGAGGCTGAGGCAGGGGAATTGCTTGAATCCCGGAGATGAAGGTTGCAGTGAGCCAAGATCATGCCACTGCACTCCACCCTGGCAAAAGAACAAGACTCCGTCTCAAAAAAAAAAAAAAGAAAAAATATTCTGAAGAGTGGGAAGTGATTTGCTGTGCACTGCACTGAGTCGGGGAATGGCTGTAAGGGCTGCTTCACATGGGCCTTGCTGGGATGGCGTCCTGCAGTGGAATAGCCCCACCAGGACTTGGGGGAACAGCATCGAAGGCCAAGGGAGCAGCAGGTGCAGAGGCCCCGTACACACCTGGCCGGCTGAGTGCCCCCTGTGGACTGCAGAGAACCAGTAGGCACATGAGAGGACACTGCCTGTGGAATGCCAACTTTTCTAAATGTTAATTACGCAAGTAGAGCGTGGAGACAGTGTTCTTGGAAAAAGGGAAACCATTAGAGATGGGGAAGAGCACACTGCCCACCCCGTCCTTCCTCCCAGCTCCTTCTGGGAACACCACTGTTACTTTAGGGAATATCTAGCCAGACCTCTCTGATGTTTCTATACTTAGGTACGTGCTGGTACCTATGGAGAATACATGGCACCATTACGAGTGGTTTTTTTTTTGTTTGTTTTTGTTTTCAAACAGGTCTTACTCTGTCACCCAGCCTGGAATGCAGTGGCACAGTCATGGCTCACTGCAGCCTCAACATCTTGGGCTCAAGCAGTCTTCCTATCTCAGTCTCCTGAGTACATGGGGCAAAAGCGCATGCCACCATGACCAACTAATGTTTATAATCTTTTGTACAGATTGGGTTTCTCTTGTGTTGCCAAGGCTGGTCTCAAACTCCTGGGCTCAAGCGATCCTTCCACTTTGACCCCCCAAAGTGCTGGGATTACAGACATGAGCCACCTGACCCAGCCATATGCGTATATTTGTTGTGTGAAAGTAGCTAAAGGCCAGAAGTAGTGGCTCACACCTGTAATCTCAGTACTGTATGGGAGGCCCAAACAACATGGCTTGAACTCAGGAGTTCGATACCAGCCTGAGCAACATGGCGAGACCTCGTCTCTACCAAAAATACAAAAATTAGCAGGCATGGTGTTGCATGCCTGTATTCCCAGCTACTCGGGAGGCTGAGGTGGGAGGATCACTTGAGCTGGAGTAGGGGTGGAGGTTGCAGTAAGCCCAGATTGCGCCATTGCACTCCAGCATGGGTGACAGAGTGAGACTTTGTCTTAAAAAAAAAAATGTAGCTAAAACCCAGATTTGAATGAATTTCACTGCACAGTCACAAAGGGGAATGAGCAGCCAGGATCCTGTAGCCACCAGGGCAGTGTTTTTGCATGTCAGAGGACAGTCCTGGGTCTTGCTTTTGGGGACTCACAGCCTGCCTGGGAGTTCAGGGACCCTGAAGCAAGGACGTCTTCCTTTGGAGGAGGGTAGCAAGTGGAGATTTGTTCCTGTCTATACAAAGAATACTAACAGTGACAGGCTGAGACCCTGAGGTTGGGCAGCATGGGTGTCTCTCTGGGCTGGCTTTGAAGGCTGTAAGATGGGGCCAGCAATGTCCCCTCCCGGGTGAGAGGGAGGCCCCGTATGGCAACCCTTGGAATGCCCCTCTGACTTTCGCTTCCTGCCTGGCTGCTCAGTGGCCGTGGCAGGGGCGGGCACCACTGATCTTTCTGTTACAAGAGACCACCAAAGGAGGTCTGAACCCGCTCCCACTGCAGACTTATGGAGTGGTAGACAAGAGGACAGCAGAGCTGTCCCAGGCCCTGGTGACACCTTCACGCCCAGATGAAGGAAGAGCAGGCAACTTGGAGCCTGCCCTGTGACACACTTTCATCGAAGCTATGACAGCCTTTCAGGGCTGCAATCCTGGCAGGCGAGTCAAGCGGGCAGGAGCAGCCGCAGCTGGTGTGACCACGCCTGCTGGGTGATACGCCCTGGCACGACCAGGCCGCCCCTGGAGGAAGCCCCCAGGGCAGATCGGGGAGGGACACAGCTGTCTTGGCCATGAGACCTCTGTCTTCTATGTGTATACACAGGGTCCTTCTAGAGGGTCGCAGCCTCCACACCCAGGAGGCCTCCCAGCTGGCTGCACAGCCAGGATCCTTCGGCCACCAGGACATTGCCTTTGCACGTTGTTCTTTTCTACCTGCTGGGGCATTGGAGAGCTCCATCAACAGCAGGGGACAGTGACTGAGAGGCCACAAGCCACTGGCTCAGCTTGAGGAAGGCTTCCTGTGGTTTGGGCCGATATATCTCCCTGTCTTGCAACACTGAGTTCCCTGTCGTCTGGGCGGAAGCCAGTCAGACAGAAGCCCAGCTTCTGCAGTGCCTGCCCTGGTGGCAGCACCTGGCACAGGTTGCTGGGAAGCTCAGGGCAGGCTGCTTTCTGAGGTGGGGAGGCCCCACCTGGAATCTGCTTGATTTTTTTTTTTTTTTGGGACAGAGTCTTGCCTCAGCCTCCCGAGTAGCTGGGATTACAGGTGCATGCCACCATGCCCAGCTAATTTTTGTATTTTTAGTAGAGGCAGGGTTTCACAATGTTGGCCAGGCTGGTCTCAACCTCCTGACTTCGTGATCTGTCTGCCTTGGCCTCCCAAAGTACTGGGATTATAGGCATGAGCCACTGCATCTGGCACACCAGCTTGATTTTTTTTTTTTTTTTTTTTTTTAAATAAAGACGGCGTTTCACCATGTTGGTCAGGCTGGTCTTGAACTGCTGACCTCAGGTGATCTGCCCGCCTTGGCCTCCAAAGTGCTTGGATTATAAGCGTGAGCCACCACGCCCGGCTCCAGCTTGATTTTTAAACTCTTTTCTGTTAAAGGCATTATTTAACTGTTTACTCATTGTTGAAAAAAAAAATTTATTCTGTCTGGAAGTGCACAGAGTAAGGCTGAGTGTCCTTTGCATGGAAACAACCTCTATCGGTGTGTGGCTCTTGCTAGTTTTGTGTTTTTTAAAAAAATATATTTCTAGGTGTGAATACCCCCTACTCCTCTATCCAGTGAGCCTATAAGTCTAGCAAAACACGCTCCCGCTCCACAGTCCAAAGTCTCTACAGAATATGACTGTCCTGTACCACATCCCTGCTGTATTTAGTACACATCCCTGCTGTATTTATTTAAAAGCCAAAGTGTGTTTGGCTTTTATGGGTTTTTTTGTTTGTTTGTTTTGTTGTGAGATGAAGTTTCACTCTTGTTGCCAAGGCTGGAGTGCAATGGCGCTATCTTGGCTCACTGCAACCACCTCCTCCAAGGTTCAAGCAGTTTTCCTGCCTCAGCCTCCTGAGTAGCTAGGATTGCAGGCGCCCACCACCATGCCCAGCTAATTTTGTATTTTTAGTAGAGATGAGGGAGGTTTTCCATGTTGGTCAGGCTGGTTTTAAGCTCCTGACCTTGTGATCCACCTGCCTCACCCTCCCAAAGTGCTGGGATTACAAGCGTGAGCCACCGTTCCCAGCCTTTGCTTTTAATAAACATTTTATTTTGGAATTTTTTTTTTTTTTTTTGGAGTTGGGGTCCCACTCTGTCATCCAGATTGGAGTGTAGTGGTGTGATGTTGGCTCACTGCAACCTCCACCTCCCAGGTTGAAGTGATTTTCCTGAATCAGCCTCCTGAATAGCTGGGATTACAGGCACCCGCCACCATACCCAGCTAATTTTGTATTTTTAGTAGAGTCGGGATTTCTCCCTGTTGCCCAGGCTGGTCTCGAACTCCTGAGCTCAGGTAATCTGTCCACCTCATCCTCCCAAAGTACAGGGATTATAAGCGTGAGCCACCATGCTTAGCCTTTGTTTTTAATAAACTTTTCATTTTGAAAATTTTTTTTTTTTTGGCGATGGGGTCCCACTCTGTCACCCAGGTTGGAGTGCAGTGGCGTGATGTTGGCTCACTGCAACCTCCATCTCCTGGGCTCAAGTGATCCTTCCACCACAGCTTCCCAAGTAGCTGGGACCACAAACACGCACCACAATGGCTGGCTAATTTTTTGTATTTTTGGTAGAGACATGGTTTTGCCATGTTGCCCAGGCTGGTCTTGAACTCCTGAACTCAGGTAATCTGCCTGCCTCAGCCTCCCAAAGTGCTGGGACTATAAGCATGAGCCACCACGCTCTGCCTAGAAATAATTTTAAATTTAGAGAAAATAAGCTTCAGATTTACAGAAAGTGCAAAGATAATCCAGAGAGCTCCTGTACTTCCTTCACCAGTGTCCTCTAATTGTACATTTCTTAAAACCAAGAAATTAACTTCCTGGCCACTCAGGAGGCTGAAGCGGGAAGATTGCTTGAGTCCCAGAGTTAAAGTCCAGCCTGGGCAACATAACGTCTAAAAATAAATGAATGGGCCGGGCGCGGTGGCTCACGTCTGTAATCCCAGCACTTTGGGAGGCCGAGGCGGGCGGATCACGAGGTCAAGAGATCGAGACCATCCTGGTCAACATGGTGAAACCCCGTCTCTACTAAAAAATACAAAAAAAATTAGCTGGGCGTGGTGGCACGCGCCTGTAGTCCCAGCTACTTGGGGGGCTGAGGCAGGAGAATTGCTTGAACCCGGGCGGCGGAGGTTGCAGTGAGCCGAGGTCGCGCCACTGCACTCTAGCCTGGCGCCTGGTGACGGAGTGAGACGCTGTCTCAGAAAAAAAAAATAAAATAAAATAAATGAATGAGGCCAGACATGGTGACTCACGCCTATAATCCCAGCACTTTGGGAGGCTGAGGCAGGTGGATCAACTGAGATCAGGAGTTCAAGACCAGCCTGGCCCACACAGCAAACCCTGTCTCCACTAAAAATACAAAAAATTAGCCGGGCATGGTAACATGTGCCTGTAATCCCAGCTACCTGGATGGCTGAGGCAGGAGAATTGCTTGAAACTGAGAGGCAGAGGCTGCAGTGAGCTGAGATCACCTCACTGTACTCCAGCCTGGACAACAAAGCTAGACTCTGTCTCAAAAATAAAAATAAAAGAATAAAAAAAAAAATGAATGAATGAATGAAATTAACCTTGGTATACTACTATTAAAAACATGAGGCCTGGCCAGGTGTGATGGCTCACACCTGTAATCCCAGCACTTTGGGAGGCCAAGGTGGGCAGATCATTGAGACCAGGTGTTTGAGACCAGCCTGGTCAACATAGCAAAACCCCGTCTCTACTAAAAATATAAAAAATTATCTGAGTGTGGTGGTATATACCTGTAGTTCCAGCTGCTCTGGAGGCTGAGATAGGAGAATTGCTTGAACCTGAGAGGTGGAGGTTGCAGTGAGCCCAGATCAAGCCACTGCACTCTAGTTTGGGTGACAGAGCAAGACTCTGTCTCAAAAAAAGAAAAAGAAAGGGAGGCCAGGTAGAGTGGCTCACACCTGTAATCCCAGCACTTTGGGGGGCAGAGGTGGGAGGATTGCTTGAATTTTTTAGACCAGTTTTAGACCAGCCTGGGCAACATAGTGAGACCTCATGTGTTAAAAAAAAAAATTAGCTTGGCATGGTGGTGCTTGCCTGGAGTCCCAGCTCCTCTGGAGGCTGAGGCAGGAGGATGACTTGAGCCCTGGAGGTCAAGGCTGCAGTGAGTGATGATTGCACCTTTGCATACCAGCTTGGGCAACAAAGCCGGACCCTGTCTCAAAAAAAAAAAAAAAAAAAGGCCAGAATATTTAGATTTCTTCATTTTTTCCCACATGGGACTAATTTTTTTTAAAAATTTTTTTGTGTAGATGGGATCTTGCTCTCTGGAAGTATATATAGTGAAAATTTTTAATTTTCAAAGAAAATGACCCCTTTTCTTGCCTCAGAATCACACGTCACATTTAGTTGTAAGAGCTCCTTAAGCCTTTATCTGGTCTGGGAAGCACCTCAGCCCTTCCTTGTTTTCTATGATCTTGGGAAGTCATGGAATGTCCCTCAATTAGGGCTTATCTGGTATTTTCTCATGGTTAGCCTGGGGTTGTGAGTTTTGGGGAAGAAGGCCACATTGGTGAGGTACACTCCTCCTCTGTGAATCTTATCAGAAGAAGTACATGATACCAACAAATTTGATAAATGATTGACAGTGATAACTGGTGATGTTGACTTTGATCTCTTGGCTGAGGTAGGCTTGCTAGGTTTTCCCACTGGAAAGTTACTATATTTTTGCTTTTTTCATACTTTATCCTTTGGGATCATGGAGAATTTTATTTATTTATTTATTTGAGATGGAGTCTTGCTCTTGTTGCCCAGGCTAGAATGCAATGGTGCAATCTCAGCTTACCGCAATCTCTGCTTCCCAGGTTCAAGGGATTCTTCTGCTTCAGCCTCCCGAGTAGCTGGGATTACAGGCATGTGCCACCATGCCTAATTTTGTATTTTTAGTAGACGGGGTTTCTCCATGTTGGTCAGGCTGGTCTCGAACTCTTGACCTCAGGTGCTCCACCCACCTCAGCCTCCCAAAGTCTGGGATTACAGGTGTGATCTGCACACCAGGCTGGGATAATTTTTTTTTTTTTTTTTTTTTTGGAGGTAGAGTTCTCACTCTGTCAACCAGGCTGGAGTACAGTGGTGTGATCTTGGCTCACCGCAACCTCTGCCTCCTGGGTTCAAGGGATTCTCCTGGCTCAGCCTCCTGAGCAGCTGAGACTACAGGGGCTCACCACCACACCGGGTTCATTTTTTTTTTTTAAGAGATGGGGTCTCACTATGCTGCCCAGGCTAGTCTCAAATTCCTGGGCTCATGTAATCCTTTTGCTCAGGCTCCCAAAGTGCTGGGATTACAGGCATGACCCAACGTGCCTGGCCTTTTTTGACACTGTTGAAAAGACCATCCTTTCTCCCTAAAGTTGCTTTTGTCTGAAGTTAGTTGGGCCATATTTGTGTGGGTCCATCCTGAACTCTCTGTTCTCTAACATTGACGCGTGGCTCTGTGCTTTTGCCAAAACCACATTTCTTTTCTTTTTTTTTTTTTTTTTTTTTTTTTTTGCCAAAACCACATTTCTTTTTCTTTTTAAATAGAGATGGGGGCTGGGCACAGTGGCTCACGCCTGTAATCTCAGCACTTTGGGAGGCTGAGGCAGGTGGATCACTTGAGGTCATGAGTTCGAAACCAGCCTGGCCAACATGGTGAAACCCCGTCTCTACTAAAAATATAAAAAAATTAGCCAGGTGTGGTGGCAGGCCCCTGTAATCCCAGCTACTTGGGAGCCTGAGGCAGGAGAATCTCTTAAACTTGGAGGTGGAGGTTGCAGTGAGCCGAGATTGCTCCACTGCACTTCAGCCTGGGCAACAGAGTGACACTCTGTCTGAAAACAGAAAACAAAAACAACAACAAAAAAAGACAAAAAAAAATAGAGATGGGGTCTCCCTATGTTGCCCAGGCTGGTTTCAAACTCCTGGGCTCAAGTGATTCTCCCACCTCATTCTTCCACAGTGCTAGTGTTACAGGCATGAGCCACCACACCCACTTGTTTCTTTATTGCTGTAGTGTTATGGTAAGACTTGAAATCAGGCCATGTGAGTCCTCTTTGTTCTTGTTTCTCAAAATTGTTTTGTCTAGTCTAGTTCCTTTGCCTCCACATATATATTTTAGAATCAGCTTGTTGATTTCATAGAAAAGATCATTGTGTATCAGTGCGTGGAAAGCTGCCGTATTCGTTTTTTTTTTTTTTTTTTTTTTTTTTTGAGACAGTCTTTCTCTGTCACCCAGGCTGGTGTGCAAGTGGTGTTGGGATTACGGGCATGAACTGCTGTGCCCAGCTGGTACTAGTTTTTATAACTGTGTATTATTCCACCCACTGTCACTACCCTCAGGACCAGTGCAGTTTCTGCTGCCTCAGTCTTGCACCTTTAACCTCAGTGTCCTCAACCCCCAGGCTGTTCTCCCTACAGTGGACAGAGGGACCCTGTTAAGAATATCCTTCCTGCTGGGCGTGGTGGCTCACGCCTGTAATCCCAGCACTTCGGGAGGCCGAGGCAGGTAGATGACAAGGTCAGGAGATCGAGACGTTCCTGGCCAACATGGTGAAACCTTGACCCTACTAAAATACACAAAACTAGCCAGGCACGATGGCGCTTGCCTGTAGTCCCAGCTGCTTGGGAGGCTGAGGCAGGGGAATCGCTTGAACCTGGGAGGCAGAGGTTGCAGTGAGCCGAGATCGTGCCATTGCACTCCAGTCTGGTGACAGAGCAAGACTGTCTCAAAAAAAAAAAGAAAGAATATCTTTCCTAGCTGGGCGCTGTGGCTTACGCTGTAACTTCAGCAATTTGAGAGGCTGAGGTGGAAGGATCCCTTGAGCCCAGGAGTATGAGACCAACCTGGACAACATAGCGAGACCTCCATCTCCACAAAACATTTAAAAGTTAGGAAGGCATGGCGGTGCATACTTATAGTCCCAGCTACTCAGGAGTGCTGAGGTGGGAGGATTGCTTGAACTCAGGAATTGGAGGCTGGAGTGAGCTGTGATCCTGTCACTGCATTCCAGCCTGGGAGACCCTATATCCTTCCTCTCCTTGGCTCCTAGTTCCCTCAGGGTAAAAATAAATTCCTCCCTGAGGCGCCATGATGTTCTCAAGCAGGTAAGCCTCAGTCCCACCTCAGGGCTTTTTCACATGCTGCTTCCACTGCCTGCCCTGCTCGTCCCCCTGCCTCATAACCCTATGGCTCATTTCATCTGCACTCTAAGACCTCTGCCCTCAAGCCTCCTTCTCAAGAGGCTCTTCCCCTCCACCCCCCACCCCCTCCGCCACTTTGCTAAAATGCCCCACCCTGTTCTCTCTGTCCTCTTCCCCTGCTTAATTTTTCTTGGAAGCACTTGTCATTCCTGTCATTCTTTCACCTATTTGTTTGGCTTATTTTTTTCTTTTTTAAGCTGGAATCTTGCTCTGTCACCCAGGCTAGCACGTGCGGTGGTGCAGTCTCTGCTCACTGCAGCCTCTGCCTCCTGGTTCAAGTGATTCTCATGCCTCAGCCTCCCAAGTAGCTGGGACTCCAGGTGTACTTCAACATGCCTGGCTAATTTTTGTATTTTTAGTAGAGACAGGGTTTCACCATGTTGTATAGGCTGATCTCTAACTCCTGACCTCAGGTGATCCGCCCGCCTCAGCCTCCTAAAGTGCTGAGATTACAGGTGTGAGCCACTGTGCCCGGCCAAAAAATTCTTTAAACATCAGGCACACGGTGTGGTCTGACTTGCAGTTTTCCAAGCCCATGGGGCAGGGATGGGGGCAGGGAGCCTGGGGAAGGCTTTGCCCTGAGGCAGGAGACTTGGCCTCAGGACATTAGGGTGAAACAGAGGAGGAGGGGATGGGTCTGGGTGTCCAAGGCAGGATATGCCTAGAGATGTGCTGTAGGAGTAGCACAGAGACCCCAAGAAGGGGGCGGGTCTGTTCCTGTCACATGCGACATTGTGGACTGTGTCTGCCTGGATAGTTCCCTATGGCCTGGGAACTATCGCCATCACTCTGGGAGAGTCTCAGGGTTGGAGGGAACTGGAACGTGTTTGCCTGGAGGTCACTACCTACTCCCCTCTAAGGAAGGGACCTTCAGGAGGCTGGCTGTGGAATGCAGACTGTGGGCGGTGCCTGCCTGCCTGCATCCGGTTCACTTGGGCCCTCAGGGTGCTACAGAGCTGGAAATCCACACATGGCTGACCACCCTTCGAGGGCTGCAGAGACACAGTGAGCATTCACTTTGCCCTGGCGTCTAAAACTATCTCCTTCAGTCCTCACCACAACCCATTTGACAGAGCAGGACACCTGTCACAAGATGGGAGAGACTTTGCTGACAAGGTCCCACAGCTGGCATGCGCCAGGCTGGCTGGGGAACTCAGGTCACCCACTGCAGTGGGGAGCAGTTAGGATGACACTGAGGGTACCTCTAGGAGGGCGGAGTTGTGAGCTCCAGGACCCCACATTTGAGCAGTTTCCCTGACACTCTTGAAAGTGCTGCTTGGCCGGCCAGTTTTTTGGGGGCTTCTGAGTACAAGTGAAAGTCACAAGGTCAACACTGACCTGTGATCACAGTTATAAAAAAGTTGTAAAATCCTGACATTCAGATCACGTTGGAGACTTTAAAACAGCAAGTTTTCATTTGCACGCCTCACGTGACCTCGAGCCTGCTGTCCATACCCAGGAAATGGGGATGTGTAGGAAAAAAACCCAAAGTGGAGGACATCATCCTCCATGTATGATCCGGTCCCTGCATTGCACTTGACCTTCAGCACTACAGCCTGCATTGCTTCCCGGACTAGCTCCCGAGATTGACTGATCCAGTTCCCTGCCAGTGGACATTTAGGTCATTATTGGTTTTCATTCCACGAAGTATTGCCCTCAGGGAGTTGGCTGTCTTTGCAAAACCACTGCACTATATGTTTCTGGGTACTGGGGAAAGGGCACTTAAGACCCTTGCCCTCAAGGTGTTGATATTCTAGTTGGGACTGTCAGATAAATAAGCAATGAGGCTGGGCACGCCTGAAATCCCAGGGCTTTGGGAGGCTGAGGTGGGAGAATGGCCTAGGCAACTATCACTAAAAAAAAAAACCATGGCCAGGCCCACTAGCTCATACCTGTAATCCCAGCACTTTGGGAGGCCGAAGTGGGCAGATAACAAGGTCAAGAGATCGATACCATCCTGGCCAACATGGTGAAACCCCGTCTCTACTAAAATACGTAGAATTAGCTGGGCATGGTGGTGCGTGCCTGTAGTCCCAGCTACTCAGGAGGCTGAGGCAGGGGAATTACTTGAACCCGGGAGGTGGAGGTTGCAGTGAGCCGAGACTGAACCACTATACTCCAGCCTGGCAACAGAGCGAGACTCCGTCTCAAAAAATAAAATAAAAATAAGTTCTTGTAGTTGCAGCTATTCGAGGGGCTGAGGTAGAAGGATGGCTTCAACCCAGGAGTTTGTGGCCGCAGTGAGCTATGATTGCATCATTGCACTCCAGCTTGGATAATGGAGTGAGATCTTGTCTGAAAAAAAAGTGCAAGTAGACCAGAAAAGTACCAGCTAGTGGACAGTGCTGTGCGTAGAAGGAAAACGGCAACACGAGGAGGAGGCAGCGTCAGAAGGGGAAAGGCCTCTCTGAGGAGGTGACATCTGAGTTGAGTCCTCAGTGACCGGTGGTAGCCAGGATTGTGGAAATACTTGGAGGAGATGAGATGGTCGTTCCAAGCAGGGGGCCAGCATGTGCAAAGGCCCTGTGATAGGAATGTCTGGCCTCCTTGCTGTTTCTTTTTTATTTTTTGAGACAGAGTCTCACTCTGTCGCCCAGGCTGGAGTGCAGTGGCATGATCTTGGCTCACCGCAACCTCCCCCTCCCAGGTTCAAAGGATTCTTGTGCCTCAGCCTCCTAAGTAGCTAAGAGTACAGGTACATGCCACCACAGCCCGCTAATTTTTCTGTATTTTTAGTAGAGACGGGATTTCACCATGTTAGTCAAGCTGGTCTTGAACTCCTGACCTCAGGTGATCTACCTGCCTCAACCTCCCAAAGTGCTGGGATTACAAGTGTCAGCCACCTCGCCCAGCCTTTTTACTGTTTCTTGACCACCAATGTGGCTGGAGGGAGGGAGTGAGGAGGTAGTAGGGGAGGGGGGCACAGAGGTGACAGGGCCATGGGGAGCACTTGGGGACTCTCAAAGGTTATGAGCAGAGAAGGGTCATCTCTTAGATTGTATTGAGTTTTCCTTTTTTTTTTTAATAGTAGAGACAGGGTCTCATCATGTTGCCCAGGCTGGTTTCAAACTCTTGGGCTCAAGAGATTGCCTACCAAGGTGCTAGGATTATAGGCATGAACCACTGCTCCCAGCCTGAGTTTTACTTTGATTGGTTGGGTTCTCTTTTGGTTATTGTGGTAGGAGCTTCACAAATCCTTCCACCTCCTCTCTGAGGCAGGTAGTATCATCCCCACATAACAGATCAGGAAATGGAGGCACCAAGAGGTGACCTGACCCGCCCATCTTATCCAAAAAGGAAATACTGGATTCCAGCCAGGGTCTGGAGAGTCCCAGAGCCACCACCATGAATTGCCACAGGTCACCTCCTGCTTTTGCTTCCAGCCCGGCATGTCCCTTAGTTGAGACCAGGGAGCAGGTGATGATGCCACGGCTTGAGTGCCAAGGGCGGGCCAGGAGCTACAGGATTCCTGAGCAGGGAAGGGCTGCTGGGCTGGGAATGGAGGAGGAGTGAGGCCAGGAGTAGATTGTGGAAGACGAGAAGCTGCTGCCTGAGCCTCAGTCTCCTCATCTGCAAAATGGCAGATTTGGCCCATTGTTCTGTAAGCATCGGTCATCTGCCTCCTGCCTGGCTGTTGGTTGGGTACTGGGGAGAGAGCAGAGAACGGGCCAGTTACAGGACTGTGCCCCCACGTGGCTGCCTCTCTAATAGGATGTTGAAGTGGGGGCAGGGACAGAGTGCAGCTGGGTGAACACATCAGGAGCCCGGAAGATGCCAGCTGTGAGTGGCACTGCGCGTTGAGCAGGTTGGTGTGTGAAAGAAGGGGAGCAGCTTCCTACGTGGGGGCAAGGGAGGCTGCAGTTTGCTCGGAGCTGCCCACCTGCTCTGTGAATGCTGCAGGAAGAAGGTTCCAGGCTGAGGGAGCTGCCTGTGCAAAGGCCCTGGGGCGGGACAGTGCTGAGTGTGTTTGGGGAACATGGAGGAGGCTCTTGTGGCTGGAGCAAAGCCAGCAAGACAGAGAGTGGGGTGGGGGAGGTGAGAGCAGGGAGTTGATGGGACAGATGCCTGGGAGGGCTGAAGGGAAGAGTTTGGCTTTTTTTTTTTTTTTTTGAGATGGAGAGTCTCGCTCTGTCACCAGGCTGGAGTGCAGTGGTGCGATCTCCGATCACTGCAACCTCTGCTTCCCGGGTTCAAGTGATTCTCCTTCCTCAGCCTTCTGAGTAACTGGGATTACAGGCACGAGCCACCACGCTCGGCAAACTTTTTTTTTTTTTTTTTTTTTTTTGCATTTTTAGTAGAGACAGGGTTTCACTATATTGGTCAGGCTGGTCTTGAACTCCTGACGTTGTGATCCGCCCACCTCGGCCTCCCAAAGTGCTGGGATTACAGGCGTGAGACACCGTGCCCAGGCCAAGTTTGGCTTTTATTCTAAGTGAAGCCGGACCCCAGAGAGGGCTCTTAACAAAGAAGGGGTTTACAATGACACTATGTGCACAGACACCTTGTGGCTGCTTTGTGGGAGGCAGATTGTGGGGACCAAGGGCACGACTGCACTGGTGTAGGCAGGTGACAGTGGGACACACTGACAGCCTTGAACATGGAGGGAATTGAGCAGAATCAGGCCTGATGTGGAGGTGAAGCTGGCAGGACTTGAGACTGGACGAGGTGGGGGTGAGGGCCAGGGGGAGCCCCAGGTCTGCAGCCTCGAGATCGGTGTGTCCCCTCCCTGTCCTTCGGGGTGACCACAAGGATGCAGTGGTGCCTACCCGCGGACATTGTGTGAGCCAGGCGCTGTAAGGCTTGGGTATCCTTGCTGGGTGATCTATGGCTATTGTTGGAAGGATGAGGCAGGTACCGAGGTGGGCACAGGAGGCTGGGCGTGGAGCCCCACTTCTGCTCCAGTGGTGCCACAGAGAAGCTCGCAAGGTGTGTGCGGGTGACTGCAAGTCTGCCTCATTGGTGTCCCACCCACGTTCGCATCCTGGCTCTGCTCCTCCCTCGATGAGCATCCTGGGCAAGTCCCAAGACTCTGAGCCTCAGTCTACCCATCTGTGAAATGAGGCTTTTGGCCCTGGCATTTTTGTGTCTTCCAGCCCCGCTGTGGTTGTCAGAGAATTTGCTGCGATGTTGCTCAAGACGGGGTTAGAGGCAGCCTGTCGGGAGGCCAGCGTTCCTTGTGTGGCTCTTATCAGAGTCCTGAGAGGCCAGGGTGCGAATGGGCCCTGGAGTGTGGGCTTCTACTGGTGGCTCTTCCTGTGGCCAGCATCATGCTAAAGGCTGGCTGTGGTGTTACGTGAGACCTCCCAGCCACATTCCGACTTGAAGAGACAAGGAAGGGATCTCAGCCCAGGGTCCTGGCCAGGCCCTGCCAGCACCAGGCTGCACAGGTGAGGGGTGGCTGGCCCTGGGGCGCTGGCTCTGGGCCACGCTGCTGACTCACCTCTGTGGGCTTATCTGTTGATTCTCCCTCCCATGGGAAGGCTCAGGGTTTGAGCCTGCATCGTTCCTGCACGTAGCCGTCCCCACCCTCATGGGGGCTGGAAGTCAAAAGGCGCCTGGCGGAGACTTGTGGTCTGTTCAAAAGACGGTAAATAAACAGCCTGGGCTTCTGATCTGCCGGACTCGACCTGGCACCTCTCCCATCGCTGCTGGGTGCCACCTCCCACCTGCACCCTTCCCTGCTTGTCCCCTACTGCCTTCCTGGAGCCCTTATCCCCTTCCAGGGAGAGGTGGCCCATTTTAGAGCTCAGAATCCCACTCTGGTGGGGTAAAGTGACTTGAGCCAGGCCAAGCAGGTGGGGGGCCCTCTGTGGCAGACAGGAAGTGTCCTCCCATTTCATGGATGGCCAAGTCAATGCCCATAGAGGGTGGAGACCTGTCCAGGGCCACACAGCCCAGGAGGGACCAAGGTAGACTTTGAACCCAGGCTGCCTGGCTCCACAGTCAGGATCCTTCCCACCCATTCAACAAACACTTAATGAGCACCCACTGTCTGTCAGGCACTGTTCTAGGTACTGGGGATCTAGCAGGGACCAGCCAAGTGCAAAGGTCCTGGCGTGTCACAGGAGTAGACCTCCATCAGAGGCCATGTTGCTGAGAGTGGGAAGGGATGTGCATTTGGGAGGGAGGGGCGAAACCCATCACACCTGCCCATGGCCAGGTAGGCAGGGCCTATGGGGAAGGCAGAGAGAATAGCCTCTGCAAAGGCTTGAAGGCCAGCTGTGCCAGAGAGAACTCAGAGGAGTCAGGTGCAGGGGGTGGGGCTGGGGAACCCAGTCAACACAGGGAGAAGGACTAAACAGGTCGGGCTAGGACTGGTCACTTGGCTTCTGCAAGAGAGAGGCCTGGAGGCAGAATCTTCATTTTAGAAAGGTCACTGGGTCCCAGCACTTAAGGAGGCTGAGGCAGGTGGATCATGAGGTCACAAGTTCAAGACTAGCCTGGCCCAGATGGTGAAACCTACTAAAAAGACAAAAATTAGCCGGCCATGGTGGCAGGCACCTGTAATCCAAGCTATTTGGGAGGCTGAGGCAGAGAATTGTTTGAACCCAGGAGGCAGAAGTTGCAGTGACCGAGGTCACACCACTGCACTCCAGCCTGGGCAATAATGCAAGACTTCATCTAAAAAAAAAAAAAGAAAGATCCCAGAGGAAGGTGGGAGGATGGGCCA
The DNA here is from genome assembly GCA_004027835.1 of Alouatta palliata. Classification (NCBI taxonomy): domain Eukaryota; kingdom Metazoa; phylum Chordata; class Mammalia; order Primates; family Atelidae; genus Alouatta; species Alouatta palliata. The sequence goes on along the minus strand of PVKV010028892.1, from coordinate 375 downwards.
GGACTCTGGAGTCCAGCCTGGGCCCACGGATAAGAGGCCAGGTACTGAAATGATATAATAGTACTAGGCTAGGTGCGGTGGCTCCCATCTGTAATCCCAGTGCTTTGGGAGGCCCATGCAGGAAGATTGCTTGAAGCCAGAAGTTTGAGACCAGTCTGAGCAACTTAGAGAGACCCTGTCTTTCCAAAAGATAAAAAAATTAGCTAGGCATGGTCATGAATGCCTGTAGTCCTAGTTACTTGGGAGGCTGAGGTGGGAGGATCACTAGAGTCCAGTAGTTAAAGTGAGCTATGATTATGCTACTGTACTTTAGACTGAACAATATAGTAAGATCCTATCTTTTTTTTTTTTTTTTTTTTGAGACGGAGTTTGGCT
>PVKV010028891.1:6515-24468 GCA_004027835.1 Alouatta palliata | reverse complement strand
TAAAAATACAAAAATTAGCTGGGCATGGTGGCACACGCCTGTAGTCCCAGCTACTCGGGAGGCTGAGGCAGGAGAATTGCTTGAACCCAGGAGGCGGAGGTTGCGGTGAGCCGAGATCGCGCCATTGCACTCCAGCCTGGGTAACAAGAGCGAAACTCCGTCTCCAAAAAAAAAAAAAAAAAAAAAAAAAAAAAAAAAAAAAAAAAAAAAAAAAAAAAAAAAAAAAAAATCAGCCAGGTGCTGCGGTACACATCTACAGTCCCAGGTACTCAGGAAGCTGAGGTGAGAGGATCACCTGAGCTCAGAGGTTTAGGCTGTAGAAAAGAAAAGAAAGAGAAAGAAAGAAAGAGAGAGAGCGCATTTATACAACAGCTTCCAAACAATATAATACTGTATCTGAAAATTGGTCATTAGGATTCTTGGTGTTTGTCTTTTTATGACATACTAAAAAGTATATAGTGAGACACTGTCTCAAAAATTAAAAAAAAAAAAGAATGAAATAACATCCTTTGCAGAAATATGGAGCTAGAGGCATTATCCTAAGCAAACTAATTCAGAAACAGAAAATCAAATACTGCATGTTCTTATTTATAAGCAGGAGCTGAGCAATGGATACACATGGACATAAACATGGAAATAACAAACACTGGGGACTGGAAAAGGAGGAAGACTGAGGAAGGCTGAAAAATTACCTGTTGCGTACAATGTTCACTATTTGGATAATGGGCACACTAGAAGTCCAGTCCCCACCAGTATGCAATATATCCATGTTACAAACATGCACATGCAACTATTCTAAAGTAAATTTTTTTAAAAAAAAAACAACTGTTTATGTAGCAAACAATGATTTCCGCAGCCACCACCTTAATCCTGTCTGTCCAGATCGGAAACGCCTGCCTTCATAACTTTCAGGGAAGTCTCTGCTCTGAACTCCACTGAGTCCCTGTACAACACTCAATCCTTCTTATTTCAAGGTACTCAAACTTACTAACTTCCTACTTAGATGTTTCCATGAGAGCAGAGGTAATCAGCTTCTCACATATATACTCCCCCACAAAGCCTTGCACATACTAGGGCTCAATAAACACTTTCTGAATAAATGTTCCTGAGGCAGAAAGCCTCCGGTAGTATGTCTACCCTCCAAAGCCCACATCATGAGAGATGTTTAAGCAAGCACCTTTAAGAGATGCAATTCTTGCATTTGAGCTGAAGATGTTATTGGATATGCTCTGAGTTTTTTTTCCAACTCTGAGAATCTGAGTTAGGAAAAGGCAGAAAGGGACAGATGAGAGGCAACATAGCCTGCTGGCTACATCTTCTATAAAGCTACCAAGGACTCCCTTGACTATGATCAGAAACCATGTGTCAGGCACTGCATCTATTTATGTGCATATGTATATGTACATACTTACAGGTACACGTATACATATACACATATACATGTATATCTGCAAATGCATATCTATCAGTTCCTTCTGTAAGAAATTAAGCACATAGGTGAGGCGCGGCAGCTCACGCCTGTAATCCCAGCACTTTAAGAAGCCAAGGCAGGCAGATCACTTGAGGTTAGGCGTTTGATACCAGCCTGGCCAACATGGTGAAACACTGTCTCTACTAAAAATACAAAAATTAGCTGGGCATGAAGGCAGGCACTTGTAATCCCAGCTACTCGGGAGGCTGAGGCAGGAGAATTGCTTGAACCCGGGAGGCGGAGGTTGCAGTGAGCAGAGATCGCACCTCTGCACTCCAACCTTACAGAGTCAGACTCTGTCTCAAAAAAAAAAAAAAAAAAAAAACAGAAAGAAATTAAGCAGACAAACAGCTACAAGGTTTCTGAGGCCCTGAAGCCAGCACAGGATGTACAAACAATTAAGAGTCCCTTTCTTCCCCTGGCATATGAACACGGTAAGGCAAATAATGCTCTACAGTAACGCTCCTTATAAAATACCAGCACACCTACTGCCAACCAGTTCTACATCCCACAGGTACCAGCGTCCAACACCCTTTCAAGAAAGTGCCAAGTAGCCAAGCCCTGTTCTTGGAAGAAATGGTTGCTCATATGTGCAAGATGCTTTGAAGAGATGCTCACATACAGTGGAGGGAAAGAAGCAGCAGCATCTTTTGGAACATTAAATATTAAATTGGAGTCCGCCTGTCAAGAGAAAAATCTCTAAATAGAACTAGATTTCTTTTAGAAAGCCCGGGTTTCCAGGCTATACTTCCATTTCTCTTTAAGAGAAAAAAAAAAAAAAAAAGGTTATGCCTACTGTTTACAGAAAACAGAAGCCCATCTTATTACCATATCCAGCTAGTGCCAAGTTCTGTGAGCTAACCTGGGGGTAAAGTGGATGGAGAGCTGGCTGAGAATGCCACAGAACAATCAAGAAAACACTCTGCCCAAGGGTGAAACTAAGTGGAACAGTTGTTGACGGAAAAGTAGTGGCATAAACCATTGTGGTCTCTCCCTAACTTTCTCAATGTTTCTGAGCAGAGAGGACAGGAACCACCAACACAAGTTCTTCCTGCCATCACTAGGTTTCTCACCACTGTACCTGGGATATTGTGGTTCTTTCCTTCCTAACCTTCTAGTTCCATCGATGGCATAGTATCTTCTGCTCATTATGTGCAACCAATCACCACCCATGAGAGGCAGAGATCTAACAATCCAAACAAAATGCATTCAGACAGATGATAAAACAAGAACCAGTGCAAATGGAACACATCAGCATCACCCAGGAAGCTCCCAAGACTAACCACAATCACTCTCCTTCAATTTACAGACAGGTTTTTCCCTTTTCTCCTGACTATTTACTCTCCCAACTTGGGATAACCACCACTCAGAAGCTTTTAAACGCACGTATCTCGTTCTAGGGAGCTAGGTGTAAACCAGGGCCAACTGGAAACCCGCGCCATTAAAACGATGTGGGTTTAAATGGGGCCTATTTTTTTTTTAAGGTACCTTTGTAGAGCAAAAAGTGGGCTTGGAAGCCTGCAGTTTAGCCCTTGTCACCAACCCCTTTTCTAAAGTCAAGACAATTAGGCCCGTGACTGTTAAAAATCTATCTCAAATCACGCCTGTAATCCCAGCACTTTGGGAGGCCGAGGCGGGCGAATCACAAGGTCAAGAGATCGAGACTATCCTGGTCAACATGGTGAAACCCCGTCTCTACTAAAAATACAAAAATTAGCTGGGCGTAGTGGCGTGCGCCTGTGGTCCCAGCTACTCGGGAGGCTGAGGCAGGAGAATTGGTTGAACCCGGGCAGCGGAGGTTGCAGTGAGCCGAGGTCGCGCCACTGCACTCCAGCCTGGGGCCTGGTGACGGAGTGAGACTCTGCCTCAAAAAAAAAAAAAAAAAAAAAAAAATCTATCTCAAAGCTCTTGTCCTATGCACATCATCACAGTCAAGGCTGAAAAAAACACAGAATTTTAAAATTTATTTATCCACACCCAAGGACAAGTGTGAGGGCAGCCGAGAAATCATGGCGACAGATGCCGGTGTCCAAGGGGGCAGCTGCTTCTGAGACCTGTTTTGAGACAGGGCTGAGAACCAACCCGAGGTACTTTTCTCTCCCAACGTCTCTCCCTCGGCTCATTCACCATATTTCGGTCCAACAAACTGTTTTTCTCCTTTGAGAGCTTTATGGGGAGGGCAAGAGGGACTGAAGGGAAGCGAGGGGTCGACGCCAGGGATTTGTTGCTACACATAAAGCCGGAAAACGTGCAGATGTTTACTACCAGCGCCCTGGAGACACCGAGCGCAGCGCGCAGCTGAGCACTCCCCTCGGGCCCCGACCCCGCCTCCCCCACCGTTTGTGCGCTTTCGGCTTTGGAGTCGACGAGCCACCTGCCTTCCCCGACGCGCTCGCCGGACACCGAGCACCTCAGCCAACGCCGCCCGGGCCACCAGGGCATCCGCTCCGTTTCCCCTAAGCCCCCGCGCCCACGCTGCGCGCCGCCCACTCCAAGTTACCTCGGAGGCCCGGGTTGTCGTCTCTGGCCCGAATCTTTCGGATTTTGACTGGGCGCCCGCTCAGGGTAGATAGCACCAGACGTTGGCGCAAGAAGTTGCACCCCACGTAGCTGAGGGAGTGCGCCTGAGTCGCCATGTGCGCGCCCTCCGCAGAGAAGTGGGCAACCCGAAGGCGGCGACTTCGGACAGACGCGGGACTCGTGACTCCGGCGGTGGTGGTGGCTGCTACACCGACGGCGGCGGCCCGGGCTGCCTTCCTCAGCCCCGACGCGTCCACGTGGTTTGGAACAGGAAGACGGAGAGACCAGACACCGGGTCAGAGGGGAGAGGGGCGGAGCCAGTGGCCACCTCCCCGCCTCCCCGCCAGGCCGGGGCGGCCCCTGCTCCGGGCCACGCCGCTATTGGCCCGCGCAGGATCAGGGCGGTGCCTGCGCCGCGCCTCCATTGGCTCGCACTGAAGCTGGGCGGTGCCCAAGCCGCGCTGCCGTTGGTCCATAGAGGAGCTAGGCGGTGCCCGGGCCCTGGCAACAGCGCGCTGCTGGAGGGAATGCGTGAGGGTGGCCCGAGAACCCCGGCGCGGGACTTGCCAGTTGGGGCAGTCTCCTCTGGGTACTTCCTGGCGTGGTAGTAAGGGGAGATGACCGACTGATACTGATACCTACGACGTGCTGGATTCTTAGCATCACTACTTACGGCAACTACTGGGGTGAAGATGCTATTATCTACCCCACCTCTTTCTTACTATGAGAGAAAACACGGTTCGTGCACTCACCCTATCGCGGGGATGCTGCTCAGCGTACTGCCGATGCAGTGCCCCAGCTCTATTCCGTAACCTTGCAAGGCAGAGCCTTCCTGTCTTACTTGTGGAGAAAGGCTCGAGGAATATTGCAAAGCTTACAGTGGCAGCCTGTACTGAGACACGAATCCTCCGACAGCAGGCCTTTGCTTATTTTATTAAGAGACACCTCTTTGCCCCTTTCTCAGGGGTCCCTTCGTTTATCGTCACTGCGTTTCATGCCTAGTCAGGTCCTCCTACCTCGCATGCCTCAAGACAGATAGTTGTAATAACTTCACACACGCGCGCGCAATGCTTTTCCCCTCTTTCCCGTCCTCCTCCAAATGACTACACAAGTAGGAGTACAGTGTCATAGTAACGTGGGTTTGTAGCCATTCTTGGATAACACTTACCAGACCATCAGTTCCAGAACGCATGGGGGTGCGCGCGGGGAAGGGAGGCGGGTATGATAGTGTCTGAAAGAGGTGGGAGCTTGAGTAAGAGTAAAGGCTGTAGCTAGCCTTACGTAAACAACAGTGCGCTATAAATTGGCACCTTAGTAGAGATGTAGGCAGAATTTAATAGAATCTCTGAAGTCCATTGAGGGAAGTGAGTAATCCATTATATTAATGCCATGTCTGGAGATTGCCTTTTAGGGAGCTAACATTGGTCGTGTAGGGAGTGTTGGAAAAGGTCCAGGACCCCTGAGGGCCTCTCCTCAATGCTGTTGTGGGGGTTGTGAAAGCAAGGAGAGAAGCTATTACACCAGGAATGGATCTTTTATATATCATCTCATTTAAATATGCAACAACTTTAAGAAAAACTGTTATCCTCTGTAACAGACCCTGTCAGTGCCCTGTTCATATCCTTTCAGCTGTCACTATTTTCAGTCCAAGCCTCCTTAATTTTCTTTCACCAGCACCTATATCTCTTTGCGTGAAGATATTTTCCACCTGCAGGCAGGGAACTCAGCAGGCCAGCAATACTGGGAAATTAATGCCCCTGAGAGTCTTCAACTAATTACTGACTGGAGTTGATATACAAATACTTATAAATACCCCAGCTCCCTTAACTCTTGGGTGAGAAATCTCTGCAATGTCAGTTCTACAGTGTTGTCCCCAAGGAGTTTTAAGCTTTAGTTGCCTACAGTGGTCCCTTGCTTAAGTACATTTTACCAGCTTCTTTCCTTTGCCTGTATCACTTCCCAGCTCCCTTCTGATATGTCCTGGAATTTGCTCCCTAAGAAACTACTTGCATTCACATTATTTTAGGGTCTTCTGGACAACCCCAAACTAAATCATGACTTAAAATTTGAGAACTGAGTTTCAGAAAGAATAAATGACCTGCTTAAAATGACTATTAGCTGGTAAATGGCAGAACCAGAATAAAAAAACTAATTCTCACCTGTGCTGTGGCTCACACCTATAATCCCAACACTTTGGGAGACTGAGGTAGGCAAATCACCTGAGGTTGGGAAATCACCTGAGGTCGGGAGCTGGAGATCAGCCAGGCCAAAATAGGGAAATCATGTCTCTACTAAAAATACAAAAATTAAACTGGTGTCATGGCACATGCCTGTAATCCCAGCTACTCTGGCACATACCTGTGATCCCAGCTACTCTGGCACATGCCTGTGATCCAGCTACTCTGGCACATGCCTGTGATCCCAGCTACTCTGGCACATGCCTGTGATCCCAGCTACTCTGGCACATGCCTGTGATCCCAGCTACTCTGGCACATGCCTGTGAGCCCAGCTACTCTGGCATATACCTGTGATCCCAGCTACTCTGGCATATGCCTGTGAGCCCAGCTACTCTGGCACATACCTGTGAGCCCAGCTACTCTGTCTCTTTACTTTGTGAATTGTTTCCTTTGCTGTGCAGAAGCTTTTTAACTTGATATGACCCCATTTTTGCTTTGGTTGCCTGTGCTTGTAGATTACTACTCAAGAAATTTTTGCCCAACCAACGGCCTGGAGATATTCCCCAATGCTTTCTGTAGTCATTTCATAGTTTGAGGTCTTAGATGTAAGTCTTTAATACATTTTGATTTGGCTTTTCTATATGGTGAGACAAAGCAGTCTAGTTTTACTCTTCTGCATGCATTTTTTGAAGAGATTGTCTTTTCCCCAGTGTATATTCTTGGCACCTTTATTGAAAATGAGTTCACTGTAGGATTAATAGATTTGTTTCTGGGTTCTCTATTCTGTTCCATTGGTCCATGTGTCTGTTTTTATGCAAGTACCATGCCATTTTGGTTACTATAGCTCTGTAGTATAATTAATTTTTTTAATTTTTATTTCTTTTATTTTCTTTTTGAAACAGAGTTTTGCTCTCTCACCCAGGCTAGAGTGAAGTGGCATGATCTCAGCTCACTACAAACTCCACCTCCTGAGTTCAAGCAATTCTGAGAATCTTGTTCTCTTTCCTTACTTTCTCCCAAACTAATGGAGTCTCTCTCTCTGTGCTGAGCCACCTGGAGTTGCAGGTGTAGTGATGCAAGCACCCATGTGGCCACCAGCACTGGTACTGTGCTGGTTCAGACCCGAATCCAGCACAGCACTGGGTCTTACCCAAGACCACCACTATCTGGCTACCACCTATCTTCATTCAAGAGCCTGGACCTCTTTGGTCAGCAGGTGGTGAAGCCAACCAGGCTTATGTCCTTTCCTTCAACACGGTAAGTTCCCCCAGGCCCTGGGCGGGTCCACTGGTGCCATCCCAGGACCAGGGACTACAGTCAAATACCTTAGCAATCTACCTGGTGTTCTACTGTACTGTGGCTGAGCTGGCACTCAAACCTTAAGATGCACTGCTTCCTACTCTTCCCTCTACTTTCCACAGGCAGAGTAGCCTCACCCTGTGGCCACCACAAGCCCATGGGAGTACTGCCAGGCTACCACCCATGTTCCCTTAGGGCCCAAGGTCTCTTCAGTCAGCTTGTGGTGAATGCTGCCTGGCCTGGGACTCACCCTTCAGGGCACTGGGCTCCCCAGTGGTCCAGGACAGGCCCAGAAATGCCATCCAAGAGACCAGTCATGGAATCAGGGAACTCAAGAGCCAGTTTGGTGCTATAACCCCCCTGTGACTGAGCTGGCACCTAAGGTATAAGAAAAAGTTCCCTTTGTGCTTGGTGAATTAGAAGTATATTTAAAAGCTCTTCCTGTCTGTGCCAGGGTGGTATGTGGCCCATGCCATGCAACAGAGATGCTCAGGCTGTGCCCTCAGGATGACCAAGTGGGAGATAGCAGCACCAGAGGTGGCAGAGACCTCCAACATCAGCTCTTTGGGAAGCGGAGCACTGATGGTGTGCAGATCAATGACATTTCCCTGCAGGATTACATTGTAGTGAGGAAGTATGCCAAGTACCTGCCTCACAGTGCAGGGCGGTGTACTGCCAAGCATTTCCACAAAACACAGTGCCCTATCATGGAGCACCTCACTAACTCCATGATGATGCATGGCCACAACCATGACAAGAAGCCTATGACCATGCACATTGTCAAGCATGCCTTCTAGCTCATCCACCTGCCCAAGAGTGAGAACACTCTTCAAGTCCTGGTGAATGTCATCAACAGTGATCCCTGGGAGGTCTCCATATGCATTGGGCGAGCCAAGACCATGAGATGACATACTGTGGCTGTGTCCCCCCTGCACAGCATGAATCAAGCCATCTGGCTGCTATGCACAGGCACTTGTGAGGCTTCCTTAACATCAAAACCATTGCTGAGTACCTGGAAGATGAGCTCATCAATGCCACCAAGGGCTTCTCCAATTTCTATGTCATCAAGAAGGATGAGCTAGAGCATGTGGCCAAGTCTAATCACTGATTTCCAGCTGCTGCCCAATAAACTTTTCTGCCCTTTGGGGTGGCCCCACCAAGAAGGAGGAGGAGGAAGAGGAGGTGGAGGAAGAGGAGATGTACATTTTTCTCAAGCAAAAGGAGTTTCTTCCCATAGCTACCACAGCCAGGAGTGTGCTGAGTCTCACCTGAAACCAACAAGTCTTAAAATTTCACTCAAGGACCATGGTGTACTACCTAAGTATTGCCGCTGGTTATCAGGGCCCAAGGGCTTTTTAGTTAGCATGCAATGGGTCCTGCCAAAACTGGGTCCTACCCTTCAAGGCAGTAGGTTCTCTTCTGATCCAGGATATGTCTAGAAATATATTCCAAGGGGACTCAAAACTCTGACTGTTGCCCTATTCTACTATAGCTGGTATAGTATCAAAGATGCAAAACAAAGTCCTCTTTACTCTTCTATCTCCTCTCCTCAAGCAGAAGGAAGAGGTATCTTGGAGCTGTGAGCTGTGCACCCTGGGGTTGAGGGAGGGCTGGTGCAAGCACTTTCTTAGCCATCCTGGCTGGTGTCTCAGTAGGTTGCAAGCACCTCCACTCCACTGGCCCTGGGCTCATTTCAGCCATAGGCATTGCCTAGGAGTTGCAGTCCTTGTGGTCTAGACTGCCCATCAGGTTTGTGTAGGACCCCAGAGCACTTTAGCCCATGGTGAGAGGCTTGCTGGAACTAGCATTCCAACCACTCAGAAGGACAATTCCCCTCTTGCTCCCACCATTAGCAGATGTCAGCTGAGTTCAGCCTAGTTTGGCTATGATAGGACACCACTGAATTCAATGCAATGTCTCCTAGTGCTGTGCTTTCCCTCTCCCAAGTGCACAGATTCTATGCACCAGGCAGCTGCTGCCAGGGGATGGGGGAGAGGTGACATCAGCAATGCAAGACTATCTCTCCTACCCTCCTGAGTGCTTCTTTCAGCACTATATAGTCAAAACCAGATTTGGGGAGAGGTCATCTGATTTTTGGTTCTTACTAGGGTGCTTCTTTTGTGTTGATAGTTGTTAAATTGGTGGCCTTGTGGGGGAGGGAGAAGATTGGAGGAGGCTTCCATTCAGCCATCTTGGTCCACCTCCTCTTACGCCACCTTAAGAAACAAGCACAAGACTGGGTGCAGTGGCTCACACCTGTAAACCCAGCACTTTGGGACGTGGATCACCTGAGATCAGGAGATCGAGACCATCCTTGAGTGGATCACCTGAAGTCAGGAGTTTGAGACAAGCCTGGTCAACATGGTGAAACCCTCTCTCCACTAATAATACAAAATTTAGCCGGATGTGGTGGCATGCACCTGAAGACCCAGTTACTTGGGAGGGTGAGACAGGAGAATTGCTTGAACCCAGGAGGTGGAGGTTGCAGCTAGCTGAGAGAGTGCCACTGTACTCTAGCCTGGATGACAGAGAGAGACTCCACCTCAAAAAAAGAAAAAAAGCAACAACAACAAGCATTGGTGAAGATATGGAGAAACTGGAACCTTTACACATTGTTGGAGGAAATGTAAAATGGTGTAGCCCCTATGGAAACAATATGGCAGTTCTTAAAAAGTAAAAAATACAATTTCCAAATGACTCAGCAACTCTGCTCCTAGGGTATATACCAAGAAGCTTGAAAAATATACGTTCCCAAAAATCTTGCCCAATAATGTGCATAACAGCCTTATTCATAACATTAAAAAAGCAGAAAAAACCCAAATGCCCATAAACTAAAGAATGGATAAATAAAATGTAACATATACATATAATGAAATCGATTATAAAAAACAATAAAGTATTAGTATACCTACAATACAGATGGACCTTGAAAACATTGTACTAATTTAAAGAAACCAGACACAAAAGGCCACATATTAAATGATTCCATTTACATGAACTATACAGAATAGGCAAATCTATGAAGATTCCAGGGGATGGGGTGTTAGAGGAAACTGGGAGCAACAGAGTTTCATTTTGGAGTAACAAAAATGTTCTGGAATTAAGAAAGTCATCCTTGTTGCACAACATCATGACTACACTAAAAAAAAAAAAAAAATTCTAGCACCTGAGGATTAGGAAAAAAAAAAAAAAAAACTCGGTTGTATTCTTTGAAATGTTTAAAATTGTGAATTACATGTTGTGTGAATTTTTTTTTTGAGACGGAGTCTCACTTTCGTCGCCTAAGCTGAAGCGAAGCAGGGCTATCTTGGCTTACTGCAACCTCTGCCTCCCCGGTTCGAGTGATTCTCCTGTCTCAGCCTCCTGAGTAGGCTGGGATTGTAGGCACATGCCACCACGCCCAGTTAATTTTTATTTTTTTTCAGTAGAGACAGATTTTTGCCACGTTGGCTAGGCTGGTCTCATACTCCCAGCCTCAAGCCATCTGCCCATCTTGGCCTCCCAAAGTGCTGGGATTACAGGCGTGAGTCACCGCACCCAGCCTGTTGTGTGAATTTTATCTCAATAAAAAAATTGTAATTTGAAGATTAAAAAATAAATCAGGAGGCCGGGCGCGGTGGCTCACGCCTGTAATCCCAGCACTTTGGGAGGCCAAGGCAGACGGATCACGAGGTCAACAGATCGAGACCTTCCTGGCTTTGGTGAAACCCCGTCTCTACTAAAAATACAAAAGATTAGCCGGGCGTGGTCACAGGCATCTGTGGTCCCAGCTACTTGGGAGGCTGAGGCGGAAGAATCGCTTGAACCCAGGAGGCGGAGGTTGCAGTGAGCCGAGACTGCGCCACTGCACTCCAGCCTGGCGACAGAGCAAGACTCCGTCTCAAAAAACTAAATAAAATAAAATAAAATAGGAAAAATAATAGCTAGCCTAATACTGGAACATAAGAAATGCTAGATAATTTACTGAATAAGTAAATAAAATTTAATGAAGTAAATTATTACCATGGGGTTGCTTTTCATATTTAAAAGTCGCTGCATTTGATACTGCCAGAGAAATCCTGGATTTGACTTACACATGTGGCATTAAGTTACATATTTTGTTATGACAATAATGAAAAAAGCAAAGAACAAAAGCTAGATATACTTTACATCAAGAAGTTCCTATTTTCAAGAAAGAAGAAAGGTTCACCTGTTGAAATTGTTTTCGCTCCTCCACATAGCTGACAACCTCAGAAATAAAAGTCCTACTGTCATTGTCACATTCATGGTGATTATAGAAGGTATGTCTTTTTCCTTTTTTTTTTGAGGCAGAGTCTCACTCAGTCACTCAGGCTAGAATGCAGCGAGGCAGTCTCAGCTCACTGCAACCTCTGCCTTCCAGCTTCAAGCAATTCTGCCTCAGTCTCTGGAGTAGGTGGGATAACAGCCACATGCCACTATGCCTTGCTAATTTTTGTTTTTGTTTTTGTTTAGCAGAGACGGGGGTTTTGTCACGTTGGCAAGGCTGATCTCGACTCTTGAACTCAAGTGATCCGCCCACCTTGGCCTTCCAAAGTGCTAGGATTACAGGTGTGAGCTACCGCACCTGGCCAAAAGGTATTTTTTTTTTCTTGTTTCAGATTTGAAGACCCTTCTCAGTACACTCTGGGCTTAAGGTATATTTCTCTATTTAAAGAAAGCCAGGCCACATGTGGTGGCCTATACTCCCAACACTTTGGGAGGCTGAGGTGGGCAGATCACCTAAGGTCAGGAGTTTGAGACCAGCCTGGCCAACATAGCAAAATCCCGTCCCTACAAAAAATACAACAGTTATCCAGGTGTGGTGGCAGGCGCCTGTAATCCAGCTGGCAGGCTGAAGCAAAGAAAAAAAGATAGTTCAAAAAAAAAGAAAGAATGTTGAAACAGAAAGAGAGAGAAAGAAAGGAAAGGAAGGAAGGAAGGAGAGAGAGAGAGAAAGGAAGGAAGAAAGGAAGAAAGAAAAAGAAAAGGAAGGAAGAAAGAAAAAGGAAGGAAGGAAGGAAGAAAAAGGAGGGAATGAAGGAAGGAAGGAAGGTCAAAAAGAAAGTTCAAAATTAAGAAAGAAAGTTTACGGCTGGGCGCGGTGGCTCACGCTTGTAATCCCAGCACTTAAGGAGGCCAAGGCAGGTGGATCCCGATGTAAAGAGATCAAGACCATCCTGGCTAATATGGTGAAAACCTGTCTCTACTAAAAAATACAAAAATTGGCCGGGCGCGGTGGCTCACGCCTGTAATCCCAGCACTTTGGGAGGCCGAGGCGGGTGGATCACGAGGTCAAGAGATCGAGACCATCCTGGTCAACACGATGAAACCCCGTCTCTACTAAAAATAAAAAAAAAATTAGCTGGGCGTGGTGGTGCACGCCTGTAGTCCCAGCTACTCGGGAGGCTGAGGCAGGAGAATTGCTTGAACCCGGGCGGCGGAGGTTGCGGTGAGCCGAGGTCGCGCCACTGCACTCCAGCCTGGCACCTGGTGACGGAGTGAGACTCTGTCTCAAAAAAAAAAAAAATAAAAAATACAAAAATTAGCAGGGTGTGGTGGCATGTGCCTGTAGTCCCAGCTGCTTGGGAGGCTGAGGCAGAAGAATCGCTGGAACCCGGGAGGCGAAGGTTGCAGTGAGCCGAGATCGCTCCACTGCACTCCAGCCTGTTGACAAAGCAAGATTCCATCTCAAAAAGAAGAAAAGAAAAGAAAAGAAAAGAAAAGAAAAGAAAAGAAAAGAAAAGGAAGTTCAAAATAAAGACAGAAAGAATGTTCAAAAGAAAGAAAGAGACCAGGCACAGTGGCTCATGCCTGTAATCCTAGCACTTTGAGAGGCCAAGGAGGGTGGATTGCTTGAGCTCAGGAATTCGAGACCAGCCTGGGCAACACGGTGAAACTGTCTCTACTAAACTACACAAAATCAGCTGGGCATGGCAGCATGTGCCTGTAATCCCAACTACTCGGGAGGCTGAGACAGGAGAAGGCTTGAATCTGGGAGGCAGAGATTGCAGTGAGCCGAGATCACACTACTGCCCTCCAGCCTGGGCAACAGAGGGAGGCTCCATCTCAAAAAAAAAAAAAAAAAAAAAAGAAAGAATGTTCAAAATAACGTTCAAAAGAAAGAAATAAAGCTATGTTCAAAGTAAGAGTATCAAATTGCCAATTAGTTATGCTGATAATAACTTTAAGTATGTAAGATTAAATTTTATCCTGAGCATATTTTATTACTGCCTTTCTATTCTATGCTGCCTAGGGAGACTAGATATACCAAGACCACTGCTTCTCTGAGCTGTGCTACATTTAATTTATTTATTCAGAGCTGGAGTCTCTCTGTCACCCAGGCTGGAGTGCAGTGGAATAATGGCAGCTCACTGTAGCCTCAAACTCCTGGGCTCAAGCGAGCCCAAGTAGCTTCTACTACAGGCACACACCATCATGCATAGCTAATTCTTTTTCACATTTTTTGGAGACGGATCTTGCTATATTGCCCATGCTGGTCTGAAACTCCTGGCCTCAAGCAATCCCCTTGCTTCAGCCTCCCAAGTAGCTGACATTACAGGTGTGAGCCACTGTACCCTGCCTCCTGGTAAATTAAATGTCTGTTTGGAGGACTGAACAACTGCACTCCTGGTGTGAGACAAGAAGGACATCTTCTGAGATTTTTAAAAATTTTAAACATGTGCTTTGCATGGCATGCCTGGGAACTTTGAATTCAGGTAGGTAATTCCTTTCCTTGTTAGATGCCTTCCTCTACCATAAGCCACTTGCAAGCTAGATTCCCAGGAAAGCCGGTGGTGTAACTTAGTCCAAATCTGAAGGTTTGACACTCAGAGGCTCCAAGGTCCAAGGGCAGGAGAAGATGGTTGTCCTAGCTCAAGGAGTGAAAGATCGAATTTGTCTTTCTTGTGCCTTTTTGTTCTCTTTGGGCCCTCAGCATATTGGATGAGGCCCACCCACACTGGTGAAGGAAATGTTCTTTACTCTGTTTACTAATTCAAACACTGGTCTCTTCTGGAAACATTCTCACAGACACATTCACAAAAAATGTTGTTGCTGAGACAGGGTCTCTGTCTCCCATGTTGGAGAGCAATGGCACAAATCTCGGCTCACTGCTGCCTTGACCTCCTGGGATCAAGCAATTCTCCGACCTCAGCCTCCTGAGTACCTGGGACTACAGGCATGTGCCACTATGCCCCGCTATTAATAATTTTTTTTTTGTAGTTTTTGTAGAGACGAGGTTTCACCATGTTGCCAAGGCTGGTCTCGAACTCCTGAGCTTAAGCAATCCACCTGCCTCAGCATCCCAAAGTGCTGGGATTACAGGCATGAGCCACCATGCCTAGGCATTAACCCAGTCAAGCTGACACATAAAATAAACCATCACAATACGGGTCAAATCATTTTGCATTCTCTCCTGCAACATAGGAAATTGCCTCTCTTTCCACAATCTCACTAAAAAAGTGTATCATTTAACATTCGCATTTTTGCCAATCTGACAAGTGATAAACAAGATTTCTATGTATTTATCATTGACCAAAAACTCTTTCTCTCAAAAAAGAAAAGGACATAATTTGAAAATATAGTACAGCCCTCTGAACTGAATACATTTTGATTTATGCAAATGTCACCACATATTCACATTTTTATCATTTTTCTCTAGGCTGGTGAAGACTTGTTCACAGATCAGCATCAGTCTGAAGAACATAGAAACCATTGCTCTGGCCAGTGCTTCTCAACCACACAGATAAAATAATAGTATTTGTAAGTACTCTGGGGTCGAAGGGTGAGGATGCTCATCACCAAAGACAGCAGTCTGACCACCCCAAGACTCTGCCTTGCCACCCCAAAGAGAAGACCTTTCGTATTTCCACACATCTGGAATCCATACCTGTTGCAAAGCTCTGTATTAGAAAACCAATCCAGTCTATGATACATGGATTCTTGCTAGTGTCCCTCTCAGAAGTGTGCCTTTTCCTTATGTTGAGTTAGGACTACATCTTCCTCTGGGAACTGTAGCCTTTTGTCCTCTAACTGCAGTAATGCTCAAACAACTTAAGAGGACAAAGACCAAATTGTTTTCAAGCCCGATGAAGCATTTCAAAAGTTCTAGTCACATGTAAATTTTTCCTCTTTTTTTTTTTTTTTTTGAGATGGAGTCTCACTCTGTTGCCCAGGCTGGAGTGTAATGGTGCAATCTCGGCTCACTGCAACCTCGGCCTCCCGAGTTCAAGTAATTCTCCTGCCTCAGCCTCCCAAGTAGCTGGGATTACAGGTACCTGACACCATGCCTGGCTAATTTTTTTGTATTTTTAGTAGAGATGTGGTTTCACCATGTTGGCCAGGCTGGTTTCAAACTCCTAATCTCGAATGATCGCCCATCTCGGCCTCCCAAAGTGCTGGAATTACAGGTGTGAGCCAACACGCCTGGATCACATGTAATTTTTTTTAAATTATAAATTATATGCTATCTATAATATAAATATTTTTAGTTGCCCAATAAAATAAGGCCTATGCACTATGCTGCCTATCTGATTTTAGTTGTGACTATGTGTTTTGCTTTGGCCAATGAAATGTGAGAAGTTACTTGTGTCACTTTCATGCCGAATCTCCTCTTTTCCTTTGTCATGGCAACCAGTATTTTTCCAGTGAGCTGCTCCATCAACCTGGATCTTGGAGCAGGAACCACTGTATTGCAGCAACCAACTCCCCATGGACAAGCAGCCAGAGTGAGAAATAAACGGAGGTTGTTTCAAGCTACTGAAATTTGAGGGTTGCTTGTTAGTGTAACATAACCTAGTCTATTTGACTAATAAAGCAAAGAGTCTTTCATTTGGCTGTATGTTATGGAGACCCCAGGTTTCGATGCAATTGAAGACACTGGAAAAGTATTATCTTTGAAATAGCACAGAGGTACCAAATGATTACTCTGTACTGAGAGAAAAACATGTATGGTCTGTGAAATTAATATCAGCTTACAAGGCAATTAAGTTGTTAATTATTCATGGAATCATAGGTTTTCAGAGCTTGAGGGATCTTGGAGATGACCAAGCCTAATACTCTATTCAACACATAGCTCCCCTATATACCATAGCCAGAGGGTGGTCTTCTAGGGTCTTATTGGAAACCCTCATGGATAGACAGCTTATGCCACATGAGGCAGTGTGCTCCATTTCCTGACAACTCTGTTTAAATATGCCATTTTGTATAGCAAGTTGACTTCTTTCTTCCTCTTATTGCAATGCATTGTTTATGGGAGCAAACTTAACCCCTCATGCTATAAAGCCCTAATCTGCCACCTTCTCATTGTATACTATTCCTCAATGTCATTCAGACCACTGTCTTTTCCAGTCATTGACCTGGGGTCCACCTGTAAGTCTGGTAGACCATTCTTCAGTCGAATAAAAAAGACTCTTCCAGCCAGGTGCAGTGGCTCACGCCTGTAATCCCAGCACTTTGGGAGGCCGAGGCGGGTGGATCACCTAAGGACTGGAGTTTGAGACCAACCTGACAAACATGGAGAAACTCCTTCTCTACTAAAAATACAAAAAGTAGACAGGTGTGGTGGTGTGCACCAGTAATCTCAGCTACTTGGAAGACTGAGGCAGGAGAATTGCTTGAACCTGGGAGGCGGAGGTTGCGGTGAGCTGAGATCCCACTATTCCACTCCAGCCTGGGCAACAAGAGCAAAACTTCGTTTCAAAAAAAGAAAAAAGACTCTGCATTTGGCATGCACTGTTCTCTACTCTCCACCCTTGTCCTGCCCCCAACTCCACCACCTTCCAAACTGGTTGCTGATAAAATGGAAGCCTTAGCACAGTAAAGCAAACCCATAAAAGACTCGTTTGACAGTTGTCTAAGAAATCAAAGCCACATCAAGAAGAATGGCTAATAGTTAGGTCTGGAACTGTAATAATAACAAAAAAAGACAATTCTCTGAATATTCCCTTCAGGGAGAAGTATTGGAACAATGAGTTTATTGTATAATTCCAGCCAAATTAGTTTTGGGACCAAGGCAGTCTGAAACCAGAAAAGAGAAACCAGATGCAGTGAATTCCAGGAAATATCAACATGTGTGTACTTCTTAGAGGGAAATTTCCAGGGATTTCTGGGAACATTTTGTAACTTCTGTGCTTACATATGTTTAGTGTATGTAAGGCAAAAGCTTACCCCGAAGATATTTAGAAATTGACACAGTATTTTCTTTTCCTTAAGAAAAATGTGTCCTATTTTCTCCTGATTTATAAAAATACTTACATTATCATAGAAAGTTTAGAAAACACAGAAAATGCCGGGCGCGATGGCTCACACCTGTAATCCCAGCACTTTGGGAGGCCGAGGCGGGTGGATCACGAGGTCAAGAGATCGAGACCATCCTGGTCAACATGGTGAAACCCCGTCTCTACTAAAAATACAAAAATTAGCTGGGCATGGTGGCACGTGCCTGTAGTCCCAGCTACTCGGGAGGCTGAGGCAGGAGAATTGCTTG
>PVKV010028890.1:0-24366 GCA_004027835.1 Alouatta palliata | reverse complement strand
AAAAAAAAAAAAAAAAAAGCACAGTCTCAGGTGCCAGATGACCCAGGTTCAAATCCTGTCTCTGACACTTACTAGCATTGTGACCTTGGGCAAGTGATTCAACTTCCTAGGGCCTCCATTTTCCTCTCTGAAAAATGAGCAAAATACTAGAATCTACCTCATAGATTGTTGTCAAGATTAAATGAGTTAATGCTTAGAGCAGTGCCTGTCCCATTCATGCTCAATAAAGATCACCTGCTCTTCCTCTTATTGCCCTTCTGGGAGGATGAATGGATACTGGCCACTGGTGCAGGGCCAGATTCTCTTGAGTTCATCCTGGAGCAACTCATTTTTCTGCTCCTTTTCCCCATGTCCTTGGCCAGGGTTCTTATTCTCCAGGGAAGTATTTCAAATCACTAAGAAGAGAAGTATTCAAATGTCATAAGTTGACAACATAATGGAGAACAATTATTTGCCCACATGTGCAGATTTCCAGCTCTAAGACTTGGCCATCTGACACCTGTCTGCCCTTGTGGGTAGCCCTGGAGCTCCCTATGGCTGTCCTGGACTCTTATGGTTTAACCAACTGGGTGGTTCTTAGTAAACACATATCGGCCGGGCACAATAGCTCACGTCTATAATCCCAGCACTTTGGGCGGCTGAGGCGGGTGGATCACAAGGTCAAGAGATTGAGACCATCCTGACCAACATGGTGAAACCCTGTCTCTACTAAAAATACAAAAATTAGCTGGGCATGGTGGCCCACACCTGTAGTTCCCAGCTACTCGGTAGGCTGAGGCAGGAGAATCGCTTGAATCTGGGAGGCAGAGGTTGCAGGGAGCTGAGATCACACCACTGTACTCCAGCCTGGCAACAGAGCGAGACTCCATCTCAAAAAAAAAAAAAGAAAGAAAGAAAAAGAAAAGACACACATATCTCAAATGCTAGAAAGTCAGTACCCTCTTAGTAGGTGAGGAGGCTCACCTGCAGGAGCTCACTGGGGACTTACTAAAAATATAGATTACAGGGCTCCACCCAAGCCCTGCGGAACCTGAGTTGCTGGGCCTGGAGTCTGTGAATCTCTATGTTAAATAAGTTCTATGAATAGTTTTCTTTTTTTGAGACAAAGTCTCGCTCTGTCGCCCAGGCTGGAGTACAATGGCGTAGTCTTGGCTCACTGCAACCTCTGCTTCCCAGATTCAGGTGATTCTCCTGCCTCAGCCTCTTGAGTAGCTGGGATTACAGGCGCACACCACCGCGCCCGGCTAATTTTTGTATTTTTAATAGAGATGGGTTTCGCCATGTTGGCCAGGCTGGATGCACCCGTCTCAGCCTCCCAAAGTGCTGGAATTACAGGCATGAGCCATCACACCAGGCCTAAATCGTTTTCTAAGAAACAGTCATAGCAAGGTATATTCATTACCTAGAGCTGCTGTAATAAATTATCACACACTGGGTGACTTAAAATAACAGAAATTCATTGTCTTGTCATTCTGGAGGCTAGAAGTCAAAAATCAAGCTGTTGGCAGGGTTGGTTCCCTCTGAGGGCGGGACCGAGAATCTTCCAGGTCTCTCTCCTAACTTCTGGTAGCCTCAGGCACTCGTTGGCTTTGTAGATAGCCGTCTTCCTAGATCTTATTGCATCATCTTTCCACTGTGTGTGTCTGTCTCTGTGTCCAAATTTCTCCTTTTTATAAGGACACTAGTCATTTGGATTAGGGCCTGTTCTAACGATTTCATTCTAACTTGATCGTCTCTGCAAAGACCCTATCTCCAAATAAAGTCACATTCTTAGGTACTGAGAGTGAGGACTGTAACATATCCTGTACAGATGGATACAGTGCAACCCAAAACAGTGAGGCAGCCTTGTAGAGTGGGTTCTTCCTTCTCACTCCTGGCCCCAGGTGGGTCTGGTCTTCCTTCCATTTAGCCCGTGTTTCCCTTCTGTTCAGCAGGTAAAAGTAAACTATAGTGAGTCAGCTATAAGAATAAAACTGGTGATTGCATGAACTGTTCTTCCTTTCATAGTGGGTGGCATTTTGCCCTGCATGCACCAGGAAACACAAAAAACAAGACAGGTGCCAGAGCGTGGAGCACTTGACATGCTTCAGCCTGAGGTCTCAGTGTGGTTTCTGTGGGGAACATCACACTTAGGATTTTCCGTCTGTGTGCATGAGTGTGCAAGGCGGCTCCCTGAATAGCTGAGTCTCTCATGTTTGCTAACCACAGACCCCTTCATGGGGTTAAGAAGGGCTTCCAGTCCTTTTCGTAAGATCACACCCCAACTGCCTAAGGCTGGCAGTGGAAGAGGAATCTGTACTTGGGAGGGGTAGCTGGAGATCTGCAGCTCCAATTCTTGTCCCCCAGATTTGCCTTTCTCTTGTAAGTTGCACTGGCCACCTCTTGCCATCACCCTGTTGGGCTCAAGGAAGGCTGTTTCTCTTCTAGCACTTCTTCCGACGCCTTGATAGAGACTTGTCTTAATTCTCCGCGATTTGGCTAATTCTAGGCCACTGCATTTATTCAGCCTTTTCTAAAGACCCAAAGGCCAGAAAGTTAATGTTTCTTTCAAAGGAGCTTCTAGACATGGTTATCTGAGAGCCCAGGCCCTTCGCCATGTGTCTCCCACCTGCACCTCTTCTGCTGCCAAGTGACTGCATCTTTCAATCCAAGTATATCCACAGAGCCCAGGCCAGGTTCCTTCGGCAGTCAGTCCAGAACCTGCCTTCCCGACTCAACGGCCTCCTCTGCTCAGGATGACTGATGGTGGGGAAGTTTATTCCCTTCAGGCCTTCAGGGAAGATCTCACCGCAGTGCATGCCTTAGGAAGACCCACATCAGAACATAGTCCAATCTCTATGCCAAAAAAAAAAAAAAAATCTACACAGCAGGAATGGAATTGTTGTTTTAAAAAACCCCTCTTGATCACTGCTTTACCGGTGCTGATTGTCCTCCCCAACAGAAGATACCTGACCTTGATCAATAGGGAGAATGGAAATCCTTTTGAAGGGGAACTAGTGAAACAATTTTGTCCTTCTTTTAAGTGGCAAACATTCATATTCACAGGCTGTAGAGCTGAAGTTATGGTAGAGATTATTTACTGAAATTTAGGTTCCTTGTTTTGCAGAGGCCCGGAAAGGGAAAGTGATTTTCATAATGTTGGCTAGTGGCAAAGATGGGACTAGAATCCAGCTCTTATGATTTATAGTTCAGTACTCTTTAAGATATAGATGCATGCCAAATGGCAGAGTACAGAAACTGTGACACAATAAACCTTAATTCAAACAGAGATCAGGTCACCACAACATGGAGAAACACTTCTTGACAATCAGGAAATCCAAAATGACAATAAAGATCTCCCAGATAAGGGCTCTAACTCGCAAATGTGGACAGCAGAGGGAAAATACTGCAGAGATTCCCTGCTGCTGGTCACTTCTACCTCCTGGATGCCACTTAAATTGATCCGTTTCTCCTGCTTGTCTGCCTCCACTCTGGTCACCCAAGTCACCATCATTTCATCGTCCAAATCCACTCTTGCCTCACAATGAAGTCCCAGATCCTCTACATGGACCAGAAGGGTCTCTGTGTCCTGGTTTCTTTCTTTTCCAGCTTCGCCCTCTTTCACCCTTCCCTCTGGCTCTCTGCTCCCATATGGCATGCATGGCTTCCCAGAGTTTCTCAGATAGGCCATTTCCTCTCGCTGGCTCTCTTTCTCTGGGATCTGCCTAGCAAACATCTCCATTCCACCCAGATCAGTGATTCCCAAACATGGGTGATTTTACCCCCACCCCACCACCCAGGGGATACTTAGCAATGTCCAGAGACATTTTTTTGGTTGTCACAACTAGCATGTAGTGAGAAGAGGCTACGGAAGCTGCTCACCATCCTGAAAGACTCAAGACATCCTCGTGTCACAGAAAATCATCCAGTCCAAAATGTCAAATAGTGCTAAGGCTGAGAAAGAATCTTTAGATCCCAGCTGAAATACCACTTCTTCCAAGAAGGCTTCCCACAATCCTTTAGGTGAAGGTAAGGCCCCTCCTGCCTGGGTACGTTCCTCCTCTACCTTTGTCCTTCATAGCACTTAGCCCACATGTGAATATTTGAGATAACGTGACCTCTGCCCTCCCCGCCTGTCTGTTAGCCCTGGGAGGATGGTGTGAGGGGCTGTCAGCTCATCACCTGATCCTACTGCCCTGCCTAGTGCCCAACAGTTAGGCATCAATTTTTGCCTGTTAGCTTTGGAACACAGCAGAAGGGAGTTTCCACAGATGATCTGTCTTTCTCCCCAGGGGCTGTGTGGGTTTCCGACAGCTTCAAATGCAGGCCCACAGACACCCCAGAGGTCAAGTGCACAGTCTTGGAAGCCTGACAGAAGTGGGCTGATATCCTAATTCTACCACCTTCCAGCTGAGTGACCTTCAGCAAGTTACTTCATTTCTCTGGAACTCGGCTTCATCATCTATAAAAGAATCATAAAAATAGAACCCGTTTCATGGAGTTGATGGGAGGATTAAAAGACATAGTGTGTGTGAAGTATTTAGCACCTCTGACACCAGAGAAGGGATTAATAACCGTGAGGAGGACACACTGTGGGATGATGCCACTTATCCTGAGGTCCACTCACTGCAACCCCAGGTCCTGGCTAACGGCCACAGGGACAGGGATGGAGCAATCAGGAAGCAGCCAGTCCACCTCTTCTTAATGTCCTCAGCCTTCACATGTGTCTGCCATCATCCCATCTTACCTGTCCTGTGGGCTTGTTAGATGTACCAGTAGCCACCCACCCAAAGCAGAGAGGTGCCTAAAATCACTTGCAGGTAGCACTGGGGCCAGCCTCCAGCCTGGCTCTCACCCCCTCCACCCCTGGATTCCCTTAAGAGTTCTGGCCTGGGCTAGGCACGATGGCTCACACCTGTAATCCCAGCATTTTGGGAGGCTGAGGTGGGCAGATCACCTGAGGTCAGGAGGTTGAGACCAGCCTGACCAATATGGTGAAACCCTGTTTCTACTAAAACTACAAATATTGGCTAGGTGTGGTGGTAAACACCTGTAGTCCCAGCTACTCAGGAGTCTGAGACAGGAAAATTGCTTGAACACAGGAGGCCGAGGTTGCAGTGAACTGCCACTGCCCTCCAGCCTGGGAGATAGAGCAAAACTCCATCTCAAAAACAAAGTCCTGGCCTGGCACCCCAATTTCTTATCCATATTCCACCTCTTGGCCCAGCATTTCTCCAGATGACAGCCCATTCCTCCATCTTCCTGGGCCCTGCCTCTGGTGTCAGCTGAGGCTCCATACCCTATAATCAGCTTAGCCCTGCCTTCTCCAAGGTCTGAACCCTGGTCCACAGCCAGGTATCCCAGTTCCCACCGGATCTACAGGGGGAACTAGAAATATTTTCACCAAATAAGTGCCAGAAATTGATTGCTATGGTTCCTTTGACCATTTGTGGGAAGGGGGAGGCTTTCCGATTTCCAGGCCTCTTTGCTTCCCTCCCACCCCTCATCACCACCATTTTATGCATTCAAAAAAAATTTTTTAAAAAAGCAGCAAAGGTCCATTTCCTAGACTGCCGGGGTCAGCAAACAGAAGTGTCTGTTTGAAGAGGGAGGGTTAGAGGGGAAGAGGGCGGCTGGGCCTGGTCAGAGAGGACATCAGGCAGGGCTTGTGGAAGCTGTGGACAGGACATCTTTTAGTTCTGGGAGCACCTGGGAGCCAAGTTGCACACATATATGTGTCAATGAGGTTCATATCCAGGAACCTTTTTACAGAAACCCCTCTCTCTGTACAGCTGTATAAGCACCAGCACAGGCTCCAACAACATGGGGGTGAGGAAGAGGACAGAAGGGCCTAAGACCCCACCATGGAGGGAGGAGAGGGGAAGGGGGCTTATAGCATCAGCTTATCAGAAGGACCCCCCTGGTGCACCAGAAGATTGTAGTTCTGGGTGAACAAAAGCTGCCCACAGGGTGGTTAGCAGCCTGTTGCTCCTGTTGACTTGGCTTTCTGCCCTGCAGCCAGTGAAACCTGACAGGTCAGTTTCTAGATCTGGGCTGCTTCTCTTTCACTTCCTGGTCCTCATACAGTCAACTTGAGAGTCTGTGTAGTTCTCCTCATTCTGTGAAAGAATGGAGTTTTTTGGTCCCAAATGCTCCTAGAAAAGTCTGGTCTCCTAAAAATCTCAGCAATTCTGATACTTGGGAAGTTATTTAAGGGGTCAGAAGGACTGAAGTTAGATCCCTCAAGATTGAAATCAGTGACTTGTCTCTATCCTGAGGTGTCTTCTTTCAGTGTGGGAAAAGTCTGGGCACAAAGAAGGAACAGAGCATCAGCATTCTCCCCCAGCCACCCAGCCGGGTTGTGGACAGAAGCAGTAGTTTTGCCTTCTAAGTCTCTGTTTTTATTTGCTTTGAAGAAGACAGGTGCCTTTTTCCTCTGTCTCTTTTTTTGTAATCCCTCCAAAGTATACAACATACTTTGCCCTTGGTCTGTGCCTACTAGATATTTGAGTGGTTAAATGGAGGCGAGGTGACTCAGCAGAGCCGGGATTAGAGTGAGGTGCCTAGGGCACAAAATTTCAGTCATTCTTCAAGGTCATTCAGTCATGCTCCAGGAATGTCGTCACCCTAGTCCCAGCCCTGTGGCTCCCTGTGGCTCAGAGCTGGTGAGAGAAAGCTTCAGAGGGAGATGGTTTACTTAAAGATGACTGTTTGCAGGATGGGGAAGGCGCTCCACCATAGGACCTGCCTGCCATAGCTTCCTCTGGCCTGGGCACCTAGATCTCTCATGTCCAGACATGTGCCCTGTATGAGCTGGTCACTAGCCTACCAGAAAGCCCCTTCTCTCAGGAACTGCAGTGACAACTATATATGAAAGGGAACTTGAAGGAAGTCAGAGGCAGATGTTACTGGTACTGGTTTTTCATGCTTGCTATGTGCCAAGCCCATATTAAGTACTTTATGGCCATTATTTTATGTAATCCCTCCAACAACTAGATAAAAAAGGAGTTGGATTCTGGAGCCAGACAACTTCAGTTTAAATCTCATTTCTGCCTCTTTCATGTTGTGTGGCCTTGAGAAATTTTTTGAGCTCTGTGGGCCTCAGCTTCCTCACCTATAAAATTGAAACAATAATAGTATCCACATCAGAGTATTCTGAGGATTAGGTGAAGGGGGTATAGCTCAGGGGGCAGAGCATTTGACTGCAGAGTATTGTGAGGATTGTATCAGTAATACATATAAAACAATGAGACCAGCATCTGTACAAGGTAAGCACTCAACAAATATTGGCCATGATCATGATCATGATGATGACGACGATGACGATAAAGATGATGATGAAGATGATGATGATTGCCTCTGGTAGCTTATTCCTAAGGCTGTCTGTTAGAAGCAAATTTTCAGTGCCGCAAAGGAAATAGCACTGGAACATAAATTTTCTCAGCAAGGCAATTTTTACTTCTGTAGAAGGGTGCATCTCGCAGATGGAGCAATGGCGAGAGCATACCTGAACGGGGAGGGGAAGGAGTTCTTATCCCTGACGCAGGTTGCTCCTACTATTGGCTAAGGTTGTACTACGCAGTCTAAGCTAATTCTGATTGGCTATTTCAAAGAGAGCAGGGGTACAGGCCATACTGGTATAATGATTCTTTGAAGAGAAATTTGGAACTGACTCTATTCAACGTGCCCATAACAAAGTTCCACAACTGAGTGATTGGAGATAACAGAAATGTATGGTCTCACATGGGCTAGGAGTCCAAAATCAAGGTGTTAGTGGGTTGTTATTCTGAGGGATATGAGGAAGAATCTTCCATGCCTCTCTGCAAGGTTCTGGTAGCCTCAGGCACTCCTTGGCTTGTGGATGGCTATCTCTTCCCCATGTTTTATCACGTCGTCTTTCCTCTGTGTGTGTCTGTCTTTGTGTCCATATTCCCCCTTTTTATAAGGATACTAGTCACACTGGATTAGGCCCTACTGTAATGATCTCATGATTATGATAAGACGTGATCACCTTTGTAAAGACGCTGTCTCCAAATAAGGTCTGGGTACTGGAGGTTAGGACTATAACATATCTTTGGGTGGTGGAGGGTCGGGCATAATTCAACCCATAACACAAGGTTAAGTGACTCGCTCAAGGCTTGTTAACATGACTTGTTATTGATGAAACTGGTTGGGGAGCCTAGGATTATTAGAAGACAAATTACATGACATAAACCCCAGTGGAAAACCCCAACCCTGCTAAACCTCTGGAGAGAAAGAACTCAAGGGAGACATGCAGAGCCGGCTGCTGTTGTGTTGATGGCATTTTCCCTCCCTTCCACTATAGCCTGCCTACTCCAGGCTGAGCTGGTAAACTATGAACGAGTCAAGGAGTATTGCCTCAAAGTCTTGAAGAAGGAAGGGGAGAACTTCAAGGCCCTTTATCGGTCTGGTGTGGCCTTCTACCACCTTGGGGACTATGACAAAGCACTTTACTACCTGAAAGAAGCAAGGACCCAACAACCAACAGGTAAGGCAGAAATAGCTGTTTTCTTACTTAGTCCCCACTCTGGTGGCTCCTGGGGCCTTCTCATTGCAGCAGACAGTTTTCTTGGCTGGGAGAGACAGGCAGGGACAGAGATGGCAAAATTAGGGATCAGATATATGATAAGACCTAAGTAAGAGGAGCATATATCCCATGTATTTGCCTAGGGTTTGAGTTCCAGGAGCACAGGTACCTCCTCTCTTCATATAGAGTATAGAATTACTCATCTTTTTCAACTCAAAATCCAGCTCTCTTCACTTATTCAATAAATACATATTGAATTCATACTATGTGCCAAGATTTGTGCTGAGCACCAAGGGAATAGATGAAAAGACATGGTCCCTCCCATGAGGAGCTCACAACTGGCTGATGACACAGAATACAAACAGGCAATTTTGATACCAAGCCCAGCATCTTTCAGAAAGCATGCTCTGACTTCTCCAGTCAAATCATATTCCTTAGAGCATGTGTTATCTATACTATTCACTTACATCACATTCGCCTGCCCATTCATTCATTCATTCCACAGATATTTATTGAGGGGGTACAATGTTGCTAGGTACATAGTAGTGAACAAAAGAAAGTCATTGCCTTCAAAGAGCTTCTATTATAATGGTTCACTGTCTATTGTTAAGTGGGGAAAAAATGTGGAGAGGGGACAGAACCCAGGGAGAGGAGCTCTCCACCAAGGGATGGCTAGAAGTCACCTGGTAAACAAGCAAACAGACAGTAAACAAATGAAATATTTAGTAGTAATAAACGCTGTGAAAAAAATAAAGCAGAATAAAGGGATTAAGAGTAAACGGGGGCTGGGCGCAGGGTCTTATGCCTGTAATCCAGCACTCTGGGAGGCCAAGGCGGGCAGACCACTTGAGCTCAGAAGTTCAAGACCAGTCTGGCCAACATGGTGAAACGCATCTCTACTAAAAATACAAAAATTAGTTGGATGTGGTAAGCAGGCACCTGTAAGCCCAGCAACTCTAGAGGCTGAGGCAGAAGGATCACTTGAGCCTGGAAGGTGGAGGCTACAGTGAGCCGAGATCACACCACTGCACTCCAGCCTGGGTGACAGATCAAGACCCTCTCTTAAAAAAAAAAAAAAAAAAAGAGTAAAGGGAGAGCTGTTTTAAACCAAGTGGTCAGAAAAAGCCTCTCTGAGGAAGAAACATTTAAACAACAACTTTGACTTGATGTTGCTATTATTGTTGTTTATATGGTTAATTTTTTGTTTTTTTGAGACAAGTCTCACTCTGTCGACCAGGCTGGAGTGCAGTGGTGCGATCTCAGCTCACAACAACCTCCGCCACTCTGGCTAAAATGATCTTCCCACCTCAGCCTCCCCAGTAGCTGGGACTACAGGCATGCACTGCCATGCCTGGCTAATGTTTTTTATTTTGTGTATAGATGAAGTCTTGCTATGTTGCCAGGGCTAGTCTTGAACTCCTGGGCTCAAGCAGTCCTCTCGCCTCAGCCTCCTAAAGTGCTGAGACTATAGGCATGAGCTGCCACACCCAGCCTTTTCTTTTTTTTTTTAATGCAATCCTCCTTTCAAAAGTCTTTAAAGAATTTTAGGATCAATTTACAAATGTCCAAATGTATACTTTTTTATCTTTTTAAAGAACACCTTGTTGTTGATTTATTTTCTGTATATAAATTGTGTTCCACCAATTATACTGTAAGCAGTTTGAAGACTGAGAATTGGACTCATTCAACAGAATTTTCTGGAGCACTGCTATCTGCCAGCACTGTTCTGGAGGATACCCCTGGCATTTTTTGGCATGATATAGTATTCATTTCTACTTCTAGAAGTAACTATTCCAGGCAGCCCTGTCACTCTTACGTTCTGGTGTATACGGAGCTTAGCAGCTGTTCCATGCCATGCCCTCCTCACTAATTTAATAACAGGAACTGGGAAGAAATGCCCCACTTTTGGTGAGGTGGTAGTCTGACCCTATTTATAAGGACAAAAATAAGACAATGAAGCAAAGTCATTTTAAACTCTTCAAGTTTTAAAAAAAAATTGCATTAGACTAATATTTATTGATCATTGTTTTAAGCACTTACAGACTTAGCTATTTTGGTCTTCAGAGCAATTTCATGAGGCAGGTATTACAGTCCTTAGGAGAGGCAGGCTTTGCAGCCAGACACACCATTTACTATGTCTCTCCTTGGGCATCTTACTTAATCTCCCTAGGTCTCTATTCCATTTTGTCACAGTGAAGAGGAGGATATATACCTTGTGGGACTGTAGTGAGGATTAAATGAGATCATGAAGGTTAGAAACCTGGCACAAAGTTGGCATTCAAAAATGGAGGTTGTTGTCCAGGTGCAGTGGCTCACACCTGTAATCCCAGCACTTTGGGAGGCTGAGGTGGGCAGATCACCTGAGGTCAGGAGTTCGAGATCAGCCTGGCCAATATGATGAAACCCCATCTCTACTAAAAATACAAGAATTAGCCAGGCGCAGTGGCGTGTACTTGTAATCCCAGCTACTCAGGAGGCTGGGGCAGGAGAATTTCTTGAAGTTGGGAGGCGGAGGTTGCAGCGAACCAAGATTGCATCACTACACTCCAGCCTGGGTGACAGAACAAGACTGCATCTCAAAAAAAAAAAAAAAAAAAAAAGGAGGTTGTTTCTTGCAGATGGGACAGGAAGCTCAGAGAAGTTGGCAACTTGCCTGATGTTAACCTCAAACTGGAATCTCATTAAACTAACTCCACCGGCTGGGAAATCACTGGGCTATGCTGCTGCACAGAAAATGGAGAGAAATTCTCTCTCCTCTCCCACCCATTCTCTCTCCTATCCCCTTAGTCATGCCAACCTGTCCACATTTGCTAAAGGGAGGCAGTGAAGGACAGGGCCGACATCTGGTTGCCCTCTCAGCCATCATGGATAGCAAAAGGGAGCTTGGCTGAGTGAGCTTGGCCTGTTTGTTGTCTGCAGACACAGCCTTTGCTGTTTTTGCATACATGTGATAGTTGCGCTCGCCTGGTGTTCCCTATGGTTTGTTTCTCTCCTCACAGACACCAATGTGATTCGATATATCCAGCTGACGGAGATGAAGCTCAGCCGATGCTCCCAGAGAGAGAAAGAAGCCATGTAACCAGGAAGCAGCTCCAGAGCTGCGCCCACGCCTGACCAGGGACTTCCAGGCACGCCCTGGCAGAGAGCCCATTCCTGGGTTCTGTCCGTTTTTCCCCACTTCTTCTGGCTCCTCCTTTTTTCCTCCTGTTGCACCCCAACTCTTTGTCTCCTCCCAATGTGAAAAGAAGGAGAGATGCAAATTTGGAATCTGGTAGGTCGCCCAGACAATGGAGACATCCTCTCTGCTGGCAGGTCAGCTACTGAGAGGGGCCCAACTTCTGCTGGGACAGCTGGAGAGGAGTCTCACTGGCTGGGATGCTGTTGTGGCTTTGACTTTGGCCAGTGCTTCTGACCGAGGCGGAGTCTGGCAGGTGTGTCTTCCCACGGGCAGCAGGCACACAGCCCAGGGGCTGGATCCTTCCACACCTTTCTGACAGACCAGAGCCAGAGCATCTCAAGGCAATGGTTAGAAATCCAAGGATGAGACAAACAGCAGAAGCACTGGTGAAGCCGACACGGAGACTGTGAATGTGTACACTGGAGTTCCCACTGCCCCACCCACCACCAGCCACCTCAGCCCCTGCCTCCTTCCCCCTCCCGTCTCGGCTTGTGCTTTCTCCTCTCCCCCTCGGGGATCCGAGACTCTGCCAGGATTCACATGCCACTGAAGCCCACTCTCGGTGCCCTCTGGTGACCAAACATACCATTCCCCCAGACTCCCACCCAACAGACAGCTGTGACCACAGAAGGGCAGAGTGAAGTGGGCCAAGGTTTGGGGCAGGGTGACTGCGTAGGTGACAGGGAGGGAAAGACGACAGCCAGGGGAAAGAGCATCGTATAGGCAGAGGGATTGAACTGTGGACCGATTCAGTGTAAATAAAAATAAATTAGCAGGGAGTAATTCCTGTCATTTCTGTTGGAAGCAGCCCCCTCCCTCACTTTTACTCTCTCCTCCAACCCTCAATCAGAGCTACTTACAGCCAGGCAGGATGGGGCTTCCCCCAAAGCAATTGGCCATTTGTCCACTGGCAGACAATAGTGGCTGCAGCCTTTGTGCTTTTAAGACTGGGCTGGGATTGTGGAGACCGCCCATGGGTGTGGCTTTGTCAGAACTTGTACAATCTTCTTTTGATGAAATTATCTGAACTCAGTATCTAGCACATAGAATGTGTTCAACAAAGATTTGTTGAATGAATAAATGATGACTGCAGACTGGCTCTCCTGCCTTAAACTAATTTCATCCCAGCCTAGTCTCCTGATGTCTGTGCTCGTTATGCTACGCCATGTTGCTTCAGTCAAGCAAGAAACATTTACTGGGGCGTACTGTTGGCCCATCATTGTGCAATATGCTGTGGGACATGGGGTGTCATCTCAGTCTTCAAGGAGATGGAAAAGTTAA
This sequence comes from Alouatta palliata, assembly GCA_004027835.1. Lineage (NCBI taxonomy): Eukaryota > Metazoa > Chordata > Mammalia > Primates > Atelidae > Alouatta > Alouatta palliata. The sequence goes on along the minus strand of PVKV010028890.1, from coordinate 11,380 downwards.
GAAATGCATATGAGATTATTACCAATGACACCTTTAATTTATATGATGCTTTAAAATTATCAGAGCACTTTCATGTATTTTTTGTGTGACTAGTGAAAAAGATAATGTTGTATAAAATTAAAATATATACAGATGCAATAATGTGAATAGTTAGGATTTATTAAATGCACTATCTTCAGATCTTTACATGTATAATCTCATTTCTTTCATGCAGTTACTCTGAGATACTGTTCCTGTTTGATGGGTAAGAATATTGAAAAACAGATAAATTAATTATCCCAAGGTTGCATGGCCTTTAGTGGCACAGCCAGGATGTGAACCGGGCCTGTCTGACTCCAGGGCTCTGGCTAGTAACTATGCTATATTTAGTTGCCTCTCTATAAGTGTAATATTGGGTGATTATAACCATTTGAGAACAGGACAATATGTATTGACCTGAAAAGTGTTCGTGACGTCAGTGATGGTACATGGCCTCCTTATGTATTTACTCAAGGCCCCAAAAAGACCAGAGACCAGAATCCCTAGTGGTCAGAGCAGTGACAGGTCAGAAAAAGGCAGCTGAGGTCCAACAGTTATGTCTGTGTATTGCTCATTCTACTTGCTGATGGAGCCAGCATGTGTTGCAATAGCTCACCTAGCATTTACCACCCATCCCCAGCATTGGGAAAGGGTCACAACTGAGACTGAAAGGAAACACAAAGTTAAATATGGGTTATTTATTTAAGCAGAGGCCCCACCACAGCAGGATTCAATCACAGCCAAGGGGCCCAGAAGACAGCAGCATAAGCTACATTCACATAGTTCCCCAAAAGCTTTCAACGGGGGCTACAGGAAGGTGCTAGAAATATTGAGGGGCCTGCCATTACTCACCTAGAATTCACTCTGGAGAAGAGGAAAAGGAAGAAGCTGTTTCAGCTACCACATTCTTTCCAAGCCCTACTATGTTCTGCTCTCTTTTCTCTTCCTCCAAGCTGGCTTTACGTGACCCTAACCCAAAACTACCCTATGGCCCCACACGGGCATGTGTTCAAACCTCCCGACTCCCACCTCCATTCCCAAGCCTCCAACTTAGAACATTTGTGAGTTAGCCAATACAAGGATGAAGAGGAGGGCAGGGGTCGCCTGGAGAACCAGTTCAAACTGCCAGGGTCTTCCTTTGGCCAGTATGTATCAGGAAGGACTCCAAGTAATTATTCCCTATGCGGAGGCAGGAGAAAGGTCTTGTTTACATGAGTGTGCTGGGGCAGAGCTGGACCACTGGGGATGTGAGTGCAGCCATCCAAGGTAGAAAGATTGAAAACCAGAAAGAAATGAGGACAGCCTCTCAGAACCTCATAGAACAAGCATCCAGGCCATCTGCTTGTTTGGTGTCTTAGATATAGAAGCTTATTGGAATTCCATTCACTGTGACCTGAAGTTAAATAATCCCAAAGAAAAAAGCTGCCTGGGGTATTGGTTGATGTTTGGGGTGGTAGGGCTGAATTTTCTGTGCATTTGTCCAACAAAGGCTTTAGAGCACAAAACCAGGTTCATCCTCTCTACCAAATCTTCGGCTTCCTTCTCCTCATCCCTCCCCAAAACAAGAACTGTGATTTAATTACATACTTTGTGGATGTCACTGCTGACCTATATATAGCTTGAGTACTAATCATGCATCTGACCTGCACTGTCATCTCCTGCCTGGACTTTTGCAATGGACTCTTCAGGGGGGAAACTAACGCTTTTTAATTATTGTGAAAGCATCATATGTGTATTGTAGAAGTTTTAGAAAAAAAAGGACAAAATCCAATCCATAAGCTTAACCACCCAAGACAAATGTGTATTCTTTTGAATATACCTTTTAGTTCTTTTTGGTGTAAATGTACACATGCACACACACAGTTGTGGGGTTTTTTTAAACAAAAACTTGATCACAGCGAATATACCCTTTAATAACTTTTAAAATGCGTATTTATATTTTAGAATGTGTGATATAGACACAGATACAAACTTCAAAAAGTACAGACTGCTCTGTAGTCGGAAGCAAATATTCTTCCCACCCTGTCTGCCAGCATCTAGTTTCCCTCTCATCTTTCTGGAGATGCTTACACATTGTCAAACGTATGTATATATTCCTTTATCACACACAAATGGCAGCATATTGAACACTTATTTTTTGCTCCTTCTGTTCACTTAATAATATCATGAACATTTTCTGCATTTCAGACTTTCTCAACAGCATCTTCACTATATAAATGGACCCTTTTTTTAATCATCAATCCCCAAATAGTGATTATTTCATTTGTTCCCAATCTTTATTGTAAATAGTGTTGCAACTGACATTCTTGTAGCTAAATTTTGCACATGTCTGTAACTATTTCCTTCTGATTAACTCCAAGAAGAGATTTGCTTGGCTATTTTTAAGAATTTTGATACATGTTGCCAACCACCCTCCAGAAAGTTTGTACCAAAACACTCTCCTATTTGGAGCCTAGAGAGTACCCTGTTCCCTGCACCCCTAACACTACGAATCATCACTTATCAAATCTTTACCAATTTGATAGCTGGGATAATAGTATGTCAATGTTATTTTAACTTTCTTTGATTCTTTGCGAATAACATTTTCATATGCTTATTGACCATTTGTACTTCCTTTGTGAATTTTCTATTTATTTGATATTGGTATGTTTATTATCGATTTGTAATTTTATTAAGAATATTATTTTTGTCAAGAAATGCTGCAAATATGCTTTCCAAGTGCTTTGCTTTCAAATTTTGTTTATGGTGCTTTTTGACATACATAAATTCTTAATTCTGCAATTAATTCGTTCTTCTGTTGCCAGCTTCTCCTGCCTACAGTTCATTCTCTTATTTCTATCAGAGTGACCCTTCCAAAACACAATCTGACCATGTCACTCCACAACTTAAAAATCTTTAGTGGTGCCTTGTCACTTTTAGGATAAAGTCCAAACTCCTTAACAACACACACGGTCTTTCCTATTTTGTCTCCATTGATTTTTCCAGGTTCACTTCCTGGCCCTCTTCCCAAAGTACCCTACATTTCACTGCTGCACAGCTTCTTGTGCTGCCCTGAACCATTGTGCTGGGTCTCTGGGTCTTTCCACACTGTTGCTTCCCTCTGCCTCACTGGCTTTTCCTTAGTCCTTCAGTCCTGTCTTTGCCTTGTTAACTCCTGTCAGCCTTAACTCGGGATCACTGCTAGAAAGCCTTCCTTGGTCCTTCAGTCTGAGTTCTTAAAGCAACACAAGCCTATCTCAGCTAGCTTTTGCTACAGCGCATTGGAATTTCTAGTTTACACTTATCTCCCGCACACCCTGGCTGTTGCTCAAGGCAGGCACTGTGGCGTCTTCATCTTTGCCACCAGAATGTCGAGCACCATGCCTGGCACATTGCAGTTACTCAGAAAGCGTTGAGCATTGAGCCTGGAATGAATGGATAATGGGTTCAGTGGCAAATGTTACTTGAGGTAAATGCAGGGCTGAACTAGATCTGTGCTTCTGAGAAATGAAGATGTCCTACGAGATTTGGGTCAGAAGAGAAGCCGTGTGCTCCAGCCCTGTGCTTTCTAAGACATCAAAATCACTTGGAAGAGCTTTTTAAAAATATATAATCTCAGGCTCTAGTTTAGACCCATTGAATCAGATTCCACTGGGATAATGTTCAGGATTCTATAATTTTTTGAACGCCGTGAGGGTAACCAGCCAGGTGGAGGCCCAGCAAACTTCAGAGCACCCCGACCCACTGTTTGAAACCATGTGACATTTTACAGTGGATAGATGGAGTTTTGTTTGAATACCAGCTTTAGCATCTGCTAGCTGTGTGACCCTGGTGCAGTTGTTTAACTTTTCTGACCCTCACTTTCCTCACCTGTACATGGGGAAAAGATTTTGTTGTTGTTTTTCAAGACAGAGTCTTGCTCTGTTGCCCAGGCTAGAGTGCAGTGGTGCGATCTTGGCTCACTACAACCTCCGCCACCCAGGTTCAAGCAGTTCTCCCGCCTTACCTCCCAAGTAGCTGGGATTACAGGTGCGCACCACCACGCCCAGCTAATTATATTTTTAGTAGAGACGGGCTTTCACTATGTTGGCCAGGCTGGGGGAGAATGTTTTATCCCTTAAAAGGGTGTTAGGAGAATAAAGAAATAAGTGTCTCCCAGCTCAGTGATTGGAACAGAGTAAGCCCTGAATAAACATTTATTTCCTTTCCCTCACTCTCCCTGGCCTCGGTTTCCTAGTTTATAGCACAGCTGCTAATACATGTATGTTCACCTTGCACATTCCCCCTTTCTGCACTGTAGAAGGAAGGGAACCTTCCAACAGGCCCTTAGGTTACTCTCTGATCAAACAGGACAAGTACTTGGAGGTGGGGAGTAGAAAAAGGAAGCTTCTTACTCCACCCCATGCCACTCCAGGCTTCAAAGAGACTCCACAGCAATCAGTCGGAATAATTCTGATGGTTCTCAGAATCAACTGTCTTCCAGTCACATCCAACGATGAACACTATTTTCTTCCTGACAGTCCACTGGAGGCTAGCAGCCTCTGAGCTGCAAGGAGACAGCAATTGCCAGGAAATAGAATGGCCACTGCCGACTCCCCTTCCAGTGCCCTTGGTATCCTCATCACATGCCTCAGGCCAGGAAAGACAAGACTGGTTATGAGGTCAAATAGCTGATCTGCAGCTGCTTTAAGATGCCCCACTCCCTGGTCCCAATGCCAGCACTCTCTCTCCACAGCAGCCCAGGGCAGGCAGCGGAGGCAGGGAAAATGCATTCAGTCCATCAGGCGTGGCATAGTTCAAATTACCAAGTCAGCATGAAAAGTCCCACTCTAAATGGACTGAAATTGGATTCTATTAAAAATCACATTCAACGAGGCCCTTGACTATTAATATTCGCTAAGACATGGAGGAGGGGGAGGTGGTGGAGGCCCCTGGGAAGGCTGAGCATTTCGGCTGCTCTGTTGACTTGCCTGTCTGAAAGGGAGCCTACATTTGAACCCCAGACTTGCCTTGCTTTCCACGTCTCACAGAATATTAGGGCTGGACAGAAGCTCGAAGCTCAGTTGTTCAACCCTCTTTTCTTTCAGATTAGAGATCAAGTCCAGAGAAGGTTAAGAGATTTATTCAAGGTCACTCAGCTAGTTAAGTAGCAAAGTCAGAACTAGAACTTGGGTCAGTTTCCTGACAATAAAATACTCTTTCCACTAAACCAAAATACACTTACAAAATATATATATACACACATATATGCATATGTACATATATATATGCTGTAAAAGTGTTCCCTTCTTTTGAGATGGAGTTTCTCTCTTGTTGCTCAGGCTGGGGTGCAATGGCGCAGTCTCGGCTCACTGCAACCTCTGCCTCCCAGGTTCAAGCGATTCTCCTGCCTCAGCCTCCCGAGTAGCTGGGATTGCAGGTGTGTGCCACCAAGCCAGGCTAATTTTGTGTTTTTAGTAGAGACGGGGTTTCTCCATGTTGGTCAGGCTGGTCTTGAACTTCGACCTCAGGCGATCCACTCCCCTCAGCCTCCCAAAGTGCTAGGATTACAGGTGTGAGCCACAGAGCCCGACAAAATTGTTCTTCTCTAAAGAAAGAAGGAGCATAGTACTCATTTATTCACTCCCGCACTCAGTACTTATTCCAGTCACTTCATTAGACGGTTCACTGGTAACAAGGTGTTGTTTCTGCTTGAGGGGCTTACAGTGTATAGGGAAGTAAAAAAAGTAAATGAGCAGTGTCTGTTCTGTGTAGGAAATGTCATAGAAAACGTCATGGAGGCTCCATGCAGTGGCTCACGCCTATGTTCCCAGCACTTTAGGAGGCCAAGGCAGACAGATCGCTTGAGCCCAGGAGTTCAAGACAAGCCTGGGCAACATGGCAAAACTCTGTCACTACAAAAAATTAGCCAGGCATGATGGTGCATGCCTGTAGTCCCAGCTACCTGGGAGGCTGAGATGGGAGGATCATCTGAGCCCAGGAGGTAGAAGTTGCAGTGAGCCAAGATCACACCACTGCACTCCAACCTGAGTGACAGAGCAAGACCCTGTCTAAAAAAAAAAAAAAGAAAAGAAAATCATGGGAACACATAGAAGAGGGAATCTATTCCAACTCTGGAGGATCCAGGAAGAATTTCTTAAGGGGAGCCAACTGGGTGGGGCAGGAGTGATAGAGATGAGTAAGCTTCAGACTAGTGCCTATGGCAGTACTCCATTACTCCTTTTCCCGGATATAATGTGAAAAGATTTGAGAGAACCATCACATTCGCTGTCTTCTTACCTTTTTTCTGGTTTTTCATGCCTGGGCTCCAGCAGTGTAACTTTTACTACCTTTGGAAGCCCAAACGGCAGAGAAATCACAGAAGACCCTGCAGGCTACGTCTGATTAAAGCCCCTCCATATAGACGAGGAACACGTTGCTAGGGCTAGGCATGTTTTCTCTGACTGCAGTCAGAACTCTTCAAGATTTGTGTCTATAACAGGGAAAATTCTAGACCAAGTTTGGCTCACACATGTAGCTCCAGGGGCATAATGTCATGAGTACATTGAATATATCCCATTATTTTAGGTTCCTTTGTTTTCTCTAATCTGCCTTTTTATTCTAGAGCAGTGTTACCCATTAGAAATGTAATGTGAACCACTTACATAATTTTAAATTTTCTAATAGTCACATTTTAAAAAGTAAAAAGAAATATAGAATATTTCTTTCAATAATACATTTTAAGCAAAAATAAAACTAAGGAAAAACCCAAAGGAATAAAATATTCAGGAATAAACCTGGCATGGTGGTGCATTCCTGTAGCCCCAGCTACTCGGGAGACTGAGGCAGGAACATCGCTTGAGCCCAGGATTTTGAAGCTGTGGTGAGGTACAATCACACCACTGTCCTCCAGCCTAGGAGAGAGAGCAAGATCCTGTCTCTTTAAAATAAAATTTTTAAAAGAATAAAATACTCAGGAATAGCCCAGACACAGTGGCTCATGCCTCTAATACCAGCATTTTGGGAGGCTGAGGCGGGCAGATCACCTGAGGTCAGGAGTTCGAGACCAGCCTGGCCAACATATAGAGAAACCCCATCTCTACTAAAAAATACAAAAATTATCTGGACATGGTGGCACACATCTGTAGTCCCAGCTGCATGGTTAGCTGAGGCAGGAGAATCACTTGAACCCAGGAGGCGAAGGTTGCTATGAGCTGAGATAGCACCACTGCACTCCAGCCTGGGTGACAGAGCAAGACTTCGTCTCTCAAAAACCAACCAAACAAACAAAATACCCAGAAATAAATAGCAAAAGAAGTGCAAAACTGTTACTCTGAAGACTACAAAAGATTGTTGGAAGAAATTAACAGAACCTAAGATAAATGGAAAGATACCCCCATGTTTATGAATTGGAAGACAATATTGTTAAGATGGCAATACTCCTCAAATTAATCTACAGATTCAACAGAGTCTCTATGAAATTCCAACTGATTTCATTGCAGAAAATGACAAGCTGATTCAAAACTTCAAATGGAAATTCAAGAGAATCAGAATAGCCAAAATAATATAGAAAAAGAACAAAGTAGGAGGACCCACACTCCCTGATTTCAAAACCTATGACAAAGCTACAGTAATCAAGACAGTATGGTACTGGCACAAAGACAGACAATAAATAGATCAAGGGAATAGAAATGAGGACCCAGAAATGAACCCTAGTATTTATGGTAAATTGATTTTCTACAAGGGCACCAAGATAGTTCAATGGAGAAAAAACAGTATTTTCAACAAATGGTACTGGGACAACTGGATAGCCACATGCCAAGGAATAGAGTTAGACCCCTACATATAAAAATTTACTCAAAATGGATCAAAGACCTAAATGTAGGAGCTAAAATTATAAAATTTTTAGATGAAAGCATAGGTATAAATCTTCATGACCTTGGATTAGTTGATGGTTTCTGTTAAATGCACACTCTGAATGAAGAGATCCCCTAAAAAGGCTTTGTGTGAGCAACATAGCTGTTTATTCACCCAGGTATGGGCAGGCTGAGTCCAAAAAAGGAGTCAGCACAGGGCAGTGGGATAGGAGTTGGTTGTATAGGTTTGGAGTAGGCAGTGGAAAGTTACAGAAGTTACAGTTCAGGGTGGTTTTTGCAAGCTGGGAGGGGGTCTTAGGGTCTGGAGTCACAAGGTTGACCAAGGTCAGTTACAAAGTCCAAATGCTTTATCAGTTGAGGTGGGAATAAGGAACAATAGAAGAATGTCTCAAAGTTAATTAGGTGCTGGGGTTGATTATTTCTTCTCCTTTTATGGTTTTCCAGTTACTTCAGACTTTCTAGTTCCAGGAACTCATCTGGAGTGTACATGCAGGTTACAGATGTTACCATGGTGTAGTCCATGGTGCTGTCAGTCAGCCTAAAAGACCTTACTGTTTCTTAGATATGACACTAAAAGCACAAGCATCAAAAGAAAAAGTAGATAAACTAGACCTTGTATCTATTAAAACTAAAAATATTTGTGCTTCAAAGGACACCATCATGAAATGGCCACCCACAGAATGAGAGAAAATGTGTGTAATCTTATATCTGATAAGGAACTTGTGTCTAGAATATATATAAGGAACTACTACAACCCAATAATGAAAAGACAATCGAATTTTTTAATGGACAAAGGATCTGAGGGATATTTCTCCAAAGAAGATATGTGAATGGCCAATAAACACAATAACAGATCATCAGCATCACTAGACATTAAAGAAATGCAAATCAAAACCACAATGCAAGACCACTTCACACCCATTAGGATGGCTCTCATGAGTAAGACGGGTAACAAGTACCGGTGAGGATGCAGAGAAACTGAAACTCTCATACACTGCTGGTGGTAACACAATATGATGCAGCTACTGTGGAAGAGCCTGGCAGTTCCTCAAATAGTTAGTCATAGTTACCCCGTGACCCAGCAATTTCACTCGAGTCTATACCCAAAAGAACTGAATATATGTGTTCACCCAAAATCCTATACACTAATGTTCATAGCAGCATTATTCATAAAAGTCAAAGAGTGAAAAAAAAAAACACAATGCCCATCAACACTGACAATGAATGAATAAATAAAACTTGGTGTATGTATCCACACAACAGAATAGTACACAAAATAAAAAGAAATGAGGTACTGATAGATGCTACAACATGACCAACCTTGAGAACATTATGCTAAGTGAAAGAAGCCAGGCACAAAGTATCACATATTTCATGATTCCATTCACATGAAATCTCCAGAGCAGACAAATCCATAGAGACAGAAAGCAGATTGGTGGTTGCCTAGCACAAGGGGTCAGGGAGATGAGAGGATTGGGAAGTGGTAGCTAAGGGGTGCAGGGCTCCTTCTTGAGGTAATGAAAATGTTCTAAACTTGATTGTGGTGATAGATGCATAACTCTGTAAATATGCTAAAAGTATAAAGGAGTGTATATCTTCAATGGTACATTATATTTTAATAAAACTATTAAAATAATATATTTTATTTAACCGAATATACCTAGAATATTACCATTTCAGCATATCCTTAATATACAAATTACAAATGATACATTTTACATTCTTTTCTTCATAAACCAATGTGTAATTTCTTGTTTTTTTCTTTTTCTTTTTTTTTTTCTTTTTGAGATGGAATCTTGCTCTGTCACCCAGGATGGAGTGCAGTGGCATGACCTCGGCTCAGTGCAACCTCTGCCTTTCGGGTTTAAGCAATTCTCCTGCCTCAGCCCAAGCAGCTGGGATTATAGGCGTGCACCACCACACCCAGCTAATTTTTGTATTTTTAATAGAGATGGGGTTTCACCACGTTGGTCAGGCTAGACTCAAACTCCTGACCTCATGATCTGCCCGCTTCGGCCTTCCAAAGTGCTGGGATTACAGGTGTGAACCACCGTGCCCAGCCCCATTGTGTAATTTCTACTTTCAGCACATCTCCTTTTGGATTAGCCACGTTGCAATCATTCAACGGTCACATGTGGCTAGTGGCTACCATATGGGACAGCAAAGTTGTATAGCCTTCAGGAAGATCCCCACCAACAGTTACCAGATTGGTGGGGCTGACTAGTTCTTTTAATCCAGCTCCTTCATGGAATGTCCAGTGCGCCCACCCCCAGACCCTTCTGCAGCCTCTGCTGCTGAATCAAGACAGAGTCAAGACTGCAGTCTGCAAGAGAGAGAGCCCTAGGGGAGAAGAAGGCTCAATGGTCTATGCAGTGAGCCTCCACTTAGGGTCCTGTGCTGGGGCACACACCCTTTGTCAGGTTCAACCTCAGACTTCAACATGTATGAGTGGTGTGTCTCATCTATGAAAATAGGGATGTAATAGTACCATTCCCTCATAACTATTTTAAGAATGGACTGTCGTAATGTATGTAAACTGCTTTGGATGGTGTCTGGTACAAAGTAAGCATTATTTGGTATTAGGTAATTATTGGGTAATAATCAGATCATTCATTTTGTCTCTGGCTTTTGTTTTATTTATTTGTTCATTTGTTTTTCCATGTCTCATGGTGTTGATTGTCTCTGGCTTTTAGCAGAGTGCCTGGCACATAACAAATTTTCAGGAAATCATAGATCTCCAATTAAAACCTTATGATACCCTCAACAGTTGGCTCTCTAGCCACAGCTTGAACACTTCCAGGGAGTCCTGTGTCAAAGACAGCCCTTTCCATATTTAGTTCATTCTGCCTTTTAGAATGGACCTTCTTATATCAGGCTGAATCTGTCTTTCAGTAGCTTTTACCCACAATCTCCTTGGCCCTGCCCAGGGAAAGACAGTCTTCTCAACGTAACATTGTTCGAAATATTTAAGGACAGTCAGTCACCTGAGCTGCTTTTACAGTCTTCTAGTTTTTCAGCCTATGTGTTCTCAGTTCCTTCAACTCCTCTCCTAACAGGTTTTTCAGCTCTGAGCTTTGTTTTTCAGTCTGTTAGTGTCCTTCATTTTTTTTATGATGAGGTTGCCCAGGCTGGAGTCCAGTGGCACAGTTATGGTTCATTGCAGCCTCAAACTCCCGGGCTCAAAGGATTCTCCCCCGTCAGCCTCTGGAGTAGCTGGGACCACAGGCATGCACCACCACACCCAGCTAATTATTTTTATTTTTTGTAGAGATGGGAGTCTCGCCGGGCATGGTGGCTCACGCCTGTAATCCCAGCACTTTGGGAGGCTGAGGCGGGTGGATCACGAGGTCAAGAGATCGAGACCATCCTGGTCAACATGGTGAAACCCCGTCTCTACTAAAAATACAAAAATTAGCTGGGCATGGTGGCACGTGCCTGTAATCCCAGCTACTCGGGAGGCTGAGGCAGGAGAATTGCTTGAACCCAGGAGGTGGAGGTTGCGGTGAGCCGAGATCGCGCCATTGCAC